>PVKP010010806.1:0-63558 GCA_004027715.1 Plecturocebus donacophilus
GACTTTGCTGAGCTCAAAGGGACCTAAAGCCATAAACAGATGACCTGAGGGTCCTGCATCACATGCTGCTTTAGGAAAGTCAGCCCTGTAAGACATTGTTGGGTCAATCAAGAAAATCAGAATATCGTCTGGGTATTAGATAGCATTAAAATGTTCCAAACAGATAGCATAGTGGGGTCCTCTACTGAAAAAAATCAGATTATAAAACATTATGTGCAGAATGATCTCATTTGGTGAAGTAAAAAAGGAACGATATGTGTACTGAGGTGTTAAAAGTGGAAATTTCTGGGTGGTAGGAATGTGATAATTTTCCTTTTTATTTTTGTTTGAGTATTTTTCATTTTCTATGATGCACACGTGGAGCTTCTGGAACAATGAAATATTGTTTAAAATTTAAAAACCAAACAATTTGGGCAATATTAGTAAGTGAGCGTGGCTGAAAAGGGTTCACAAGCCAAGGAAACTGTTCCCAGAAACTAATAAGAAAGAGCCAAGGCAGGAATGGAACCGTGGGTGCAGGAGGCAACTAGAAAATGCGCCAGCGAGGAAATGTGAAGGACTCGTCTATTTAAAACACTCAGCCTCATCAGTAATCAAGGAAATGTAAGCTAGAAAGAGGAACCAAATTTCTACCCATCAAATGAACAAGCACTGAGAAGAAAAGGAAGACGTGCCCTGAGGACGGCGAGAGGGGGCTCTGGTGAGCACACAGGAACCACTGCCTTGGAAGGTCACTTGGCAATGAACACCCAGACTCTTCAAGCTGTCTGCACTCAGCAATTCCACTTCTGAGATTCTTTCTTCTAAAAAAAAAAAAAAACAAAAAAAACAAAACAAAACAAAAACCATAATATGAAAAACATGATGTTCATTACATTATTTAAAATTCTGAAAAATTACAAGTCCTCCCACCATCCAGCATTTGGAGGGTGGTCAAGTAGACTGTGCTAAGTCCATTGAATGCAGCACCAGGCAGTGGTGAGAGCATGTCCTGAGAAGTCGAGATGCATGTGGACTAGTTTTGTTATATCATAAGTAAAAGAACAATTTACAGTACAGTCTCAACTGAGAAAAACAGTTAAAAAGAAGTATTTTTTAAAATAATAAACACATGGAAATGCTCACACCATTGGGTTGAGGAGGTGGGATTACATTTCTGTATTTCCAAATGTTGACAAGTGCCTATTACTTTTGTAATGAGGAGCTAGAAAAGAATAAAGGCTGACCATGAGTGGTTTGGGATTTGGGAAAGTTTTAGACATGTGGAAGATCAACTTAGCCAGGGCCATAAATGGCAGTTGCCAATAGGCTAAGCAATTCTTATGGACACCTGAGAGCCAGGCAGGAGCCCCTACCTCCCAGGAAGGGTGCGTGAGTCACAAAGGGGAAGGAGGTCTGGCCAAAGGCAAGACCCAGGCTGGAAAGCGGGACTTCGGTAGAGGCTGGGGAGCAGCCTCAGGGAGGTGAAGGTAACAGCCAGACCATAACTCCATCCCAGAAGCAAAGCCACCCAGCACAGAGTGAGACCAAGAACACTGTGCCACCTGCTCAGCAGGGTGCCTGGGATTGCAGGACTGAACGGCAAGGCTGGGCCTGCTGGTCTGTTTCAGGCCCTGGGGCCCTGTTCCTGCCCCCTGACATATTCCATCTCTGGTACTTCCTGGTCCTGTGGCTTTGGGCAAGGTGTTTACACCTCCCCATGCCAGTTGCTCCTCTGTAACATGGTGCATTCATTTCCTAGGACTGCTGTAACAAGTCACTACCTAACTAGGGAGCTTGAAATATCAGACATTGATGTTCAGACAAAGGAGGTTTGGGCTCCCTTTGAAGGTAAATTGATGAGACGTGAGATTCACAAGTCTCTGGCTATCAGACCAGTGAAAACAGCATGGGGAAGAAAGCTGACAGGGAGTAAGAAGGAGGGGTGAATGGTGGGGAGAGAAGGTGTCGGAGAGGGTGCATTCCAGCACCTGCTTCCAGACATCTGCAGGTCCAGATGCTCCTGGCTCAAGGGTACATGAAGCCCAAGAAATCTCTTCTGCCTGAGCTAGTTAAAATTGGGTTTCTGTCCATTGCAAACACAAATACCCTTACTAAAATAACTTGCTATATACTTGGAACTTGGGATGTAGTCCCTGTCCTTTTAGGACAGTTTTTCTGAGCAAAGAAGAAAACAGAACAAATAATTCTAACTGTAGAGAGAGTTATAAACAAGAAAGACATCACGGACAGTGTGGTCTGATGCTACCACCATGCGCCGTGGGTTTTAGTTTGCTCCTTGTTCCTAGAGGGAAGAAAACAAAGTTGTGTATGCATGTGTGTGTGTGTGTGTGTGAGAGAGAGAGAGAGAGAAAGAGAGGTTACAGAGAGATAAAGGCTGACCATGAGTCTTTCGGGGGTTGGGAAAAAGAATATTCCCAGCTAAATATTCAGAAATAGTCAAACAATCTTCAAAAACAACAGTGTGCTAAGGCACCCAGGGTTTTATTTCTCAGGTGTTGGTGGGTGACAGGTGTTCTCTACATCCAGCTTGCTTGTCAACTCCTCAGGATGTTTCTAACCATTTCTCACAGGGGAAAAGACTGTTTGGGGGAGATGTGGGAGCCCCCTTCTGACTGGAGAGGAGCTTCTGCCTGCAGGGCACCACCATGTGACAGGTTGCCCACGCAGCTGAACATGGTCCTGACAGATGGTCTCCCTTCTAACAGGGGCAGAAAGTGGCTGTTGGCTCTGTTTGTTTGCAGTTAGTGGTGTCTATCACCTTGCTGGGGACTTTCAGAACCTTTTTGGTAGCTGTTCCTTGCTGACTCCAAGTATGAAGCAAGGCTGAGGAGTAAGAAGTCTGGCCCCTTCACCTGAAGCACTAGAGATTCTCCCAGAGTTTCACTCTGGGCCTTTGCACAAACCCTTCCTTCTATGGAAGATGCCCTCCTGATAGTATAAGTTCAAAGCATAGCTCAGACATTCCTCTTTCCTTGGTCAGCCAACACATCCTTAGCAAGCAGGTACCTACGATTTGCCAGGCACCAGCCTTGGGGCAAGGCCTGGAGCTTCTTGGTCCTTGTACTTTCTGCAAGACCCAGAGACCTTCCATAGTCTGTGGAGTGAGGGAATGCACAGCACATGGGACACTGAACACATGAGACAGAGCTTTGTGATGACTTCAAATTATTAATAGCTTCTGGATACAGAGCTGCTGTCCCAAATATTTGATGAGACAGTAACTGGGAGATCTTGGATGATAACAAACACCCTGATGGGGCAAGTCTTCCCCAGGTTTCTCCGCCTTCTCCTGGGTAGGTCCTGAAAGCTTCATACCCTGAGGAGCCCCACCGCAGCTGGCACAGGCTTCCTGTTGAATCTCCATTCCTTCCACTGGAGAAAGCACGAGATTCGCCCGTGGATTTATACAGCGAGGCTTACTCAGCCCAGGGGAGCCAGGGCCCTGGGTCTTGGCTGAAGCATGGTTGTGACCCGCTGTTAGGGTTTTGAGCCCTTTTGGGTTCCTATAGCTGAAGGTGCAGTGACAGCATAGGGCCAGCCCAGAGGGCTGTGCAGGATTTCAGGGCCCTGGTGTTGAAGTTTCTTGGCCCTTTCCTGCCTTCCTGCTGTAGGACGATGCCCCCAGTGATGAGGATTCAAGGTCGGCACATTGTCAGGAAGTTCTGTAGCTGCCTTCAAGCCCACCTGGACATGACTGCCAGAACCTGGATGAAGTGAGTGACCCCTCCAGGAGCTGCATGAAGAAGCGGCCAGCAGCAGTGACCCCCACGCTGGCCATTCCTATTCCTTTCTTCAATTGACCAAAGAGGTGGCCCAGCCCAGAGGCTGCTTGGCATGGAAAAGGACATGAGCTTTAGAACTAATGTGCCCTGGTTTGAACAGTCCTGCCCTCTCTTATTGTAACTCGGGCTGGTTGCTTGACTTCTCAGAAACTCCTGCTGTAAAATTGGCTCATGATGGGCCCCTCATGGAGCTGTGTGACAAGGATGATGACATCGCAGGAGAAACTGCTCATACTGCTGGCACACGGTAGGCTCAGTAGCCAGGAGCCACCCCACTGTTTCCTCTTTTCTGATGCTGTGTTGACATAGAGGAGTGGGCAGCTGCCTGTGCTCTCCTGAGAGGACCTAGCTTCCCGAACAAAGCTGGAAACTGGGGACTCTGCTGGGTATTTAGGAGGAAGGGGTCTTGCAAGGAGCAGAAGATGAGGAGCCCAAAGGAAGCCAGAAATTTGTCTCAGGTGAATCTGCCTGGGCTGCAGCTGGGGCAGCTCCTCCCAGGGTCCCATCGTGGGGACCACCCCTCTGGCTTGCCCTGCAGGCATGTGGGCATCCTGGAACTAGTCCCTCACTGCAACCAAAAAACCCACCCAGGAGGACAGGGGCTCAAAAGGAAGAGAGACCTTACCTCAGCCTGGCACGGACTGGCTCACTCCCCTCCCCTCAATAATCACAGTGTCAGCACTCAATGGTCTGCTTGTTGGACTTCTCATTGACCTCCTCTTTAAGGGCAGGGAAGTTATACTCTCTACGTGCAAAATATAGCTCTAGTGTTTATTTTTATGCTTTTCAAAAATAGAGATGGGGTCTCATTATGTTGCCCAGCCTGGTCTTGAACTCCTAGGCTCAAGGGATCTTCCCCCTGGGCTTCCCAAAGTGCTGGGATTACAGGCGTGAGACACCACTCCTGGCAAAAATACAGCTCTTATCCCAGATCTTTCAGGGTCCATGGGGTTGGGGAAAATATGAATTGCCTTGGTGTGCTGCCCCTCTATTATATAAAGTGGAAGTAAGGAAGGATAGAATGTGGGCTGGGGAGCTGGAGGTGGGGGTCTGGGTTCTAAGTCCCAGTGCTTTGTGACCTTCACCAGCACCCTCACCCTCAACCTGGGGCTTTTGATTTCCATTCTGTAAAATTTGGCAGCTGCAGTAGATTACTCTCAGGTTCCTAGTAGCCTTCCATGAATGTGACTCTAATGATATGGGCTTGCCTTACTGGGGACTTAGTGAATAATGATCAAGAGGGGAGACAGCTGGGGAGCCTTAAAGTCATGGTCGAAATCCAGACTCATGCCTCCCCAGCAAGCTGGGCATGAAATTAAAGAGCCCATGCATGCAAGGAAAGACAAGGAGTTACCCACAGCAACCAGAAGGATCTTGCTACATAAAACTACAACAAAAGGGTTCTGCTAAAAAGCAACAAAAAGGTTTTATTGACAAATGAGAAATCTTCCTTTGAGGGTTTGTTCTGACTTGGTCAGAAGATTCAGTGCTGGCAAAGATGAGTCTGAACTTAGGGTTCAGAAGGGCTTTGGCAAGAACCCTACTCTCTCTCTTGAACCCACAGACCTCATCTCCTTTCCCAAACCTGGCTGGTAAACCTACATTTTCTTATATGTTTCTGGTGCTTTAGATCACATTTTCTCAGTTGGTGGAGTGGGAAGAATAGATAGAGCATTAAACCCCATCTCTGCCACTTGCTGTCTGTATCACTTAAACTCTACTAATTTTCTCATCTGTGAAATGGGTATAATAATACCAAAATTCCTTTTGCTAGGCAGTTGGGGTGAAAACAATACTTGCAGTGGCCTTAGTAATACTTACAAATGTTATTAAGGGATACAAGACTAGAAGACCAGTATTTGGAAAATTCTGAGTGCAATGCAGGAGTCCCTGGTAGGTGTAGGCCACCTGCCTCCTCATTCAATAGGAGGCCTCAGTCCTGAGCCATTCTTTTGGGTTCTGGATGCTACTTGGCACTTTAGTTCATGAGTTTGAGACCAGCCTGAGCAACATGGTGGAACCCTGCCTCTACAAAAAACAAACAAAAATTAGCCAGATGGCATGCACCCATAGTTCCAGCTGAAGTGGGAGAATTGCTTGAGCCTGGGAGGTGGAGGTGGCAGTAAGCAAGGATTACATCTGTTCAGCATAGCCTGGGCAACAGAGCCAGACCCTGTCAGAAAAGAAAGGAAAGGAGAGGAGAGGAGAGGTGAGGAGAGGAGAGGTAGGGGAGGGGAGGGAAGAAAGGAGAATAAGAATAAGAAGCCCATGGTGCCAGGGGGTGGCTCATGCCTGTAATCTCAGTACTTTGGGAGGCCAAGGTGGGAGGATCACTTTGGCTGAGGAGTTTGAGACCTCCCAAGGTGGGATGAAAGGTGAGGAGGGGAAGGGGGAGAAGAAGGGGAAAGGGGAAGGGAGGGGAGAGGGGATGGGAGGAGAGGGGAGGGAAGGGGAGAGGTGAGGGGAGGGAAGGGAAGGGAAGGGAGTGAATAATAGAGAATAAAATTTACAAAATAATGATGCATAGAATAACTAAAAAATATAACATATTTAGAGATAAAAGGGAGAAGTGTAAGACTTAAAATGATAAATACTGCTGAGAAGAATTAAAGGAGCTCTAAATAAATGGAAAGATGTACCATGTTCATGGAACGAAAAATTCAATATTGTTAAGATGACACATTTTCCCAAATGTATCTATGAATTCAGTGCCATCCAGTCAAAATTTCAGCATGTTTTTTAAATTTGCAAGCCAATTATAAAATTTATATGAAAAGTTAGAGAACCTAGACTGATGAAAACAATTTTGAAAGAGAAGAATAAAATCGAATAACTCCTGTAGTCTTATTTTGGCACTTGGAGATCCCACTAAGGGGTGTGATGTTGATATTTATTGTAAGGTGTTTATTTTAAGACTTACTATAAATAAAATGTAATCAAAACAGGACAGATTGATGTCAAGATATAAAAAGAGATAGAACACAGTAAAGAGTGCAAAACAGAATCTCTCTTATACAGTCAGTGATTTTTACAAAGCCCCAAAGTTATTTAACGTAGAAAAAAATCTGTTCAACAACAAAAGTTGCTTGAAAAACTAGCTATCAAATTGAAAAACATAAACTTTAACCTTACCTCACCGTCATGCACAAAAATTAATTTGAATGAATCCTTTGCCTAAATATGAAAGTTAAAACTGTAAAACTTCTAGTAGAAAACATGTATTTGCCAATTTGGGATAAGAAATTTTTTCTTAGCAGAATCAAGAATCATAAAAATATAGACTATACTTCACAAATATTAAAAGGTTCTGCTCATCAAAAGACACCACTAAGAAAAGCAATATGTAAGTCACAGATTAGGAGAGTATTTAGAACACATATAACTAATAAATGACTTATAATCAAAATATATTTTAAAACTCAATACATGAATGATAACCTACTTTAATGCTGGTTGCATTGTAAAATTATACAGACATTTTAGAAAACTGACATTTTCTTATAAGGTTAAATATATATGTAGGTATTTACTGGGAAAAAACTAAAACACATGTATATTTAAAAAGCAGTGGAAGAGGGCCAGGTGTGGTGGCTCATGCCTGTAATCCCAGCACTTTGGGAGGCTGAGGTGGGCAGATCACAAGGTCAGGAGTTCAAGACCAGCAGGACCAATATAGTGAAACCCCGTCTCTACTAAAATTACAAAAATTAGCCAAGCGTGGTGGTAGGTGCTGTAGTCCCAGCTACTTGGGAGGCTGAGGCAGGAGAACTTCTTGAACCCAGGAGGTGGAGGCTGCAGTGAGCCAAGATTATGCCAATGCAGTCCAACCTGGCAATAGAGTGAGACTCCGTCTCCAAAAAGAAAAAAAGTAGTGGAAGAATATCCACAAAAGCTTTATTCAGAATGTCCCCAAATTGGATATAACACAGATGTTCATCAACAGGAAAATAGCAAAAAAAGAAAAGAAAAAAAATCCTGTGGTATATTTATACAACATAGTTCTGCTCAACTCTATTGTATAAATAGAGAAAGGAATGAACTACTAAAATAAACAACAGCATGGACAAACTTAAAAGATGTTATACTGAGTGAAAGAAACTTGATGTAAGAGGACACACTGTATAGTTCCAGTCAAATGAAGTTCTAGAACTTGCAAAATTAATCTACAATGATAGAAAGCAGAACTCTGTAGTTAGCTGGGGAAGATGAGACACGGACTGCCTGGAAAGAGGTGTGAGGGGGTTTTCTGGGGTGATAGAAACATTCTGTATCTTAATAGGTATGTGAGTTACTTGGAAGATGTGTTTACCAAAACTCATCAAGTAGTATACTTTTACTTTTCACTATTTAAATCCCACCTTGCAAAAAATAAACAAACAAAAAACTTATAATAAAGAAAAAGTTTGAATCTGTGGAGAGGGAAAATATGCTTCTACTCTCAGAGCCATGAAGAGCCAGAAGATGACTCAGGGGATCTGACTAGTGAACTGCATCACCAACAGGGAAGGCAGAGCTGCCAGGAGCAGAAAGAAAGGGGAGGTGGGGTAGGCAGGACCAAGGCTTTTGTTCCCATCTGGCTGGGCCAGGCCATGCGACACCTCATGGTGGAACCTCCAAGCGTCAATACCACAACATCTGGTTGGAAGGGTGAGCTTCTGAGGTTGACAAGTGATATTTGAGAATGCATAGTCAGACTGCAGTCAGAGAGAGGCACCAGATGAGCTTGGCAATCCCTTCTGTAGCAAACTCCCTCTAACCTCTCTGCCATGAGTAAATAGTTCGGTTTTCCATAAAATGCCCTGAATAGTCATGCAAAATAAAGGAATGACCTTTTTTGCTTTCCAAATCTTGCTAAGCCCCTAGGAGTTGAGTCACTTAGTGAAAGAGACAGATTGTGCCTTGGTTTCCCTATGTATCTACACCAGTTTCCATGAGAAAATATCACTGTGAGGTTACTAACCAATCTTGAGCTTTTTTCTCTTTCTTGCACACACTCAAACACATACGCACATATGCACTACCCCTGTCCCCAGCAGACTTCTAGGTGGGCTCTCTCCATGAATGCATGTACAGAGTGGAGCCAGAAATGCATAGGCCCCTTACATGGGATGAAGGCCAAAAGCTGAGCCCAGTGACTGTTCCCAGCAGTGCGGCCAGAGAAGAATGAATCCTCCCCCACACATCTACCCACACAGACCTCCGAAGCAAAAGTGGTGCATGGGCTTCAGCTGCCACTGTGGTGGAAGGAATTTAATTTCAGCTATATGGGGGAAGGAAGGCCCTAAGATTCCTGTCTCTGTCTCCTTTTCCTGGCCCCATTCCCCTTATCCAAGTTCCTTGTGTGGCATCTTCAAGGGTCCTAAATTGACCAGTGAGATCACCTGGTCTACCCACCTCATTTCACAGGTGGAGAATCTGAGTTAACAAAAGCAGAAGGAATTGTCCAAAGGCATGTGATCAACTGA
This sequence comes from Plecturocebus donacophilus, assembly GCA_004027715.1. NCBI lineage: Eukaryota > Metazoa > Chordata > Mammalia > Primates > Pitheciidae > Plecturocebus > Plecturocebus donacophilus. The sequence goes on from PVKP010010806.1 coordinate 9,251, forward strand.
GGTCACTGACCAGACCAGCATCCCAAACTCCTGGTTTGCAGTCCAGGGTGATGTCTGCTACATGGTGCTGCCAGCCCAGAGTCCCACAGTGTCTTTTCCATCAGAGAAGGGAGCTTATTCTCATTGGAAAGTACTGGAAGGTGGTACGCAGCCTACAGGCTTCCCCCGCCAGTGGCCTGCTGAGGGCCCCACACTAGGATTGCTTTCCTGGTCCTGGTGTTGGGGCACAAATAGAGCAGCTTCAGAATCAACAGTAAAAGGTGGGTCTCTGTTTCAGCTGTACACAGGAACATAGCCACAGAGATACAGATTACGGTCCCCAGGAAGCAAAGGGGAGTCAGGTTAATTTGGGCTGCCCATACCACTGACAGCAGCATGACATGTGCTCAATGAAGTGTAGGTTACAGGAGGATGGACAGACGAAGTGGAAGTCATAGTTTTGAAATATTCTGTCTTTCAAAATGATGGGACAGTATAGTTCAGTGATTAAAAGCACGGCCTTTGGAATCCAACAGACCTGGATGTTGCCTCTCACTGGATATGTAGCCATGAACCCCAGCTTCTGAGCCTGTAGATAGGAAGTAGTAGTTATCCCAGAATCTACTCAGTGCACAGTACCTGAGGATGGCTTGCTTTGAAGATTTAGTTTCAGAACTCAGGAGACACAGCACCCAGAGGTCAGCTGGGTACTTCACAGACAGTATATATAATTTTTGGTTTTTGTTTGTTTTAGAGGCAGAGTCTCACTCTGTTGCCCAGGCTGAAGTGCAGTGATGATCACAGTTCACTGCAGCCTCTATCTTCTGGGCTCAAGAGATCCTCCTGCCTCAGCCTCTCCAGCAGCTGGGACTGCAGGCATGCACAGCCATACCTGGCTGTATTAGTCAGGGTTCTCTAGAGGGACAGGACTAACAGGATAGATACATATATGAAAGAGAGTTTATTAAGGAGTATTGAGTAACACGATCACAAGGTGAAGTCTCACACTAGGATATCTGCAAGCTGAGGAGCAAGGAAGCCAGTCCAAATCCCAAAACCTTGTAAGTAGAGAATCCAACAATGCATCCTTCAGTCTGTGGCCAATGGCCTAAGTGACCCTGCAAACCACTGGTGTAAGTCCAAGAGTCCAAAAGCTGAAGAACTTGGAGTCTGTTATTCAAGGGCAGGAAGCAGCCAGCACAGGAGAAAGAGAGGCCAAAGACTCAGCCAGTCTAGTCCTTCCACGTTCCTCTGCCTGCTTTTATCCGAGCCATGCTAGCAGCTGTTTAGGTGGGGCCCACTCAGATTGAGGACGGGTCTGCCTCTCCCAGTCCTGACTCCAGGGTTAATCTCTTTGGTCGGCGTCCCCACAGACACACCCAGGAGCAATACTTGGCATCCTTCAATCCAATGAAGTTGACACTCAATATTAATCATCACACTAGCTAATTAAAATTTTTACTTTTGTAAAGACAGAGTCTTGCTATGTTACCCAGACTAGTCTCAAATTTCTGGTCCCAAGCGATCCTCTCACCTTAGCTTCTCAAACTGGGATTACAGGTGTGAGCCTATACACCTGGCCCCAGTGTGGCTTTTTTATTTCTTTTTGCAGAGACTGGGTCTTGCTATGTTGCCCAAGCTCTTCCTGGCCTTAAGCAATCCTCCTGCCTCAGCCTCCAAAAATGCTGGGATTGTTACAGGCTTGAGCCACCTCTCGGGACCCAGTGTTCTTGAAAGTGATCGAAGGGCGGGAGGATGCGGGAGGAAAGGAGCTGTCCACTGTCCTGGTGCTGACCTGCTGAGAACTCCAGCCTAGGCAGGACCCTGCAGGCTTGCAACCACTCAGGCCCACTGCTAAATTTCTAGGCTATGGTTGTGGGTGAGTGTGGACTAGCGGGAACAGAGAACTGAGAGAAATAGCTTTTCCTGAAGGCTCTAGTCCTGGGAATACAAGACCAGCTCCACTGCCTCACTCCAGCGCAGAGACAGGAAATGAACAGGGCCAGACATCTTTAGAAGTCAGTTTAAACCCAGAGAAGCTGTTGTTCACGAACCGGTTCAATGCCTCGCAGTCTAACACTAAGGAAGATCAATCACGCACTTCTCTGCTCCTGGAGTCAGTCTGCGTTGCAAATAAAGAAGCTGCTGCCACCTCAGACACATTTAATGGATTTTCAAAGCAAGGTGCAAACTCACTGGCTGGCTGTGTGTGCCTGTGAGTTCAGTGGAGAGGAATGGCTTTGACTCAGGTAGACTCTAGCTGAACTGCAACTCTTTCTATTTGTCCAACTGTGGGGCAACTGTGGTGTAGGTGATGAAGTCCTGGGCTGAGGGAAGACTTGTATTCTGATCTCAGATCTGCCACGGGGCATCTGTGAGACCTTAATCAAGCTGCTTGGCTGCAAGTTTCTGACACCCAGTCCAAAAGTAGGGTGATTATCTCTATCTCATGAATGATAAGGGGAGAAATGAAGTTAAAGTGCTTAGCAGAAGGTCTAGCCCACAGCGAGCCCTCAGATAGACACTGACTTTCTATATTCCTCAGCTGGCATTCAGTGCAACCACTCAATGTGGGAAGAGAGTTAGAGGAAAGAAGAATGGGAGTGATGGGCATTTGGGCATCATCCAGAGAGACTGAGGGAACCAAACCTGGGCATTAGAACCAAGTCACCACATTTATACACATAGGCCTGGGTTCACTTCACCTCCTTCATCAGCTCCGACCCCCCGGGGATGCTGCTTAGCTTCTTTGAATCTCAGTTTTCTCATCTGTATGATGGGGTAACTACAATATCTCTAGTAAAGGACTGCCATGAAACTTAAGTGAAATAAAACAGGGGATCCTAGCAAACCTTCAATGGATGTTGCTCGGCATTCTGAGTCCCATCACACAGTGGGGCCTCAGCTTCTTCCAGGAGACCACCAGCTGACATTTCCAGGCAGCAGACTTCCTCTTCTCTCTGGCAGGGCCCTCTGCCTGGCCTATGGGACCTGGGCCAGTCAGAGACTCAGGAGTGGCAAAGGCCCTGTCTAGCAAGCCAATTCTTGTCTTATCTGATAATGAGCAAGTCAGCCAGAGCTTGATGGTCCTGTTGGAAGGAATTGGTTTTCTTGATTCTGCTTACCCCACTTTAGGGCTGGGCCAGGGGTGTGCATAAACAGCTTTCCTGGAGGGAGGGACCACCTGTCTGATAGTGGTAGCAGAGAGAGCATTAGACAGCAGTCAGGATCCTGGGTTCCAGGCCCTGGTCTGCCACATGTTCTTCTGCAATGAACATCCCCTCTAGGGTCTCAGAGGTCTTATCTGTAAAATGAGACCATCTTTGTGTCATTCCTACAACTCCCAGGGTTCTGCAAGAATCCCATGAAGAATCAGATATGTAAATGCTTTAAAAAATAGAGAACTGTTGGTGGGCCAAGGTGGAGAGACTAGAAGGGACATCCCAGAATGACTGGATGCTGTAGGTCCTGGAAGCTGTCATCAGAATGGGACTGGCCTTCCTGTTCAGCCTGGCACTGGGCTGGTATCCACAGTTTGCATCCAGAGTTTACCAGTGCCCTTTTTCCTGCTTTTCTACAGACTCATGTTATGAAGATGGAGAATAAGGGGGGAAGGGGGCCACAGTGAGCCAACCACCCTGCACCAGAGCCTTCAGGGATGGTTCCTCTGAGCCTGTGAGTGTGAATGAGTGTGTGTGCGTGTGTCTGTGTGTGTGCCATTGGGGATTTCTGTAATAGAAGCAGCCAGATTCCAGAGAGAGAAAGAAGATGCTCAAAAGCCGCAACCACATGCCAGGCTTCAGGTCCAGGCATTTACTCAAGCACCTCCTTTCCCATGGAATGCCAGGCTCTGGCCCCACTCCACTTGCAGAACTCCAGATTCCCCCAAGAGATGTGCTCTCTGTGTCCATGGCACTTTTACAGAACTTCCCTTGGGGCATTGGTGACATTCTGGTTTGTGTTCGGTTTATATCAATATTTCATGTTTCTAAAGATAGCTGTAGAAAGGACCACTGCAGTCTGCGACCTCTAATTGGAGTATGTATTTGGGCACATGCATGGGATAGAGACAGAAGTACAATGGAAATAACAGTAAATTTGAATCCTGACTCTTCATCAATTCATTTTATTCTATCTATTAATGCGTACTTGGAGTGACCTTAAGCAAATTGGGACTCTTTGAGTCACAGCTCCTTCACTTGTCAAGATGGAATCATGATATTTATGCCGCAGAGTTGCTGCAGGATAGGCAATGACGTGCATACCCATCTGCCTCTACCATAGTTCTGTTTTGAGCCCTCCCTTGGGTTCCAGTAACAGCATTTAGTGATTCATGTTGACTCTGTCATGAACATTCCATTGCTGCTGACTTCTTTCCAGCTTGAAGGAGCATGCCATGCAGATCCAGCCAAAGTGTGTTCCCCTGGTCAGCACACTCCAGGCCTTCTTGCCCCTGGTTGGGGGGGATGGATCATTGTGGCTTTTCATGGAGGTGGAGTAAGGACTTGTATCAAAGCCTGGATAGAGACATGCATCTCCCCTCCTTGCTGAGTGTAATCTCACTGCCAACTGGTGTCTGGGGCCATGCTGGAACCCATGTTTGGGGAAGCTCAGCCTGGCTGAAGCCAACAGGACTGGTGGCCTGGTTATTATGGGATATCAGCCCTCCCTTAGACCAACCGAGGGCAGGGAAGTTTGCTTAAAACTAGAGGAAAATGAGCTCAGTTTCTTTAGGAAACTGAGTTAATATATTGTGAGTGTCTTTCTGGCATTTTAGCCTTTCAATCTTGCCTTTAGGAATTCAGAAAGCAAATGATCTTTAAAATGACATGAGTGAGTAGAGGAATGTGTATGTGTGAATATGCATGTGTGTGTGTGCATGTATGTGTGTTTACTGGTTTATTGATGTTGGACCTAGTTACCAGGTCACCAACATCATTTTGATGTTGCAAAATTGAGATACTTTTAAGTTAGAGTCCCAGGACACCTTCCTGAGAAGGTGGCTGAAGACCTCTGTAGTATGCAGAAAGAGCCAAGCCTTGAAGCTAGAGGTACTGGCTTCATTCCTCACCAACTCTGTCACTTAACTTCTTTGAGTCTTTGTGTTCTCATCTGGAAAATGTGAGGCAGGAATAAAAGCTTTTCTTCCTCTTTTTTGCCAGAACTAAATAAAGTATGATAATGTTTGACATGTTTTGTAAACTCCAATGTGCTAGGAGGATATTAATTGACATGTTATATTGTCAGTATACATGTAAGTAAACATTTATATAAATATATAGAAATATAAATGGGATCTTGTGTGCCTAGAGTCTATGGTGAGGCTTCAGTGAGTGCCTCCAGGCCAGAACATCAGGCCATGGTTGGAGGATGTGCCCAGGTAACTGTTAGGCATCCAGTTTCTTACTCTGACACCTAATCATAGAGCACACTCCTGAGAGCATGACCACAGACCACCCTCACCAGAACTACCTAAGGAGCTCATGAAAATGCAGACTTCCAGACCTTCTGATTTGGAAACCCAGGGGGTATGACCCAAGAATCAAACTCTTTAACTGGCACCCCAGGTTTACCAGGTGACTCTGATTGAAGTGTGAGAATCACAGGTCCATTAGTGACCCCCAAACATTGGTTGATTTACTCCAAAGACAGTATTTGAGCACTGTCTTAGTCTGTTTTTGTGCTCATAATACAGAATACCTGAGACTTGGTAATTTATAATGAGTAGAAATTTATTGTTCATGGTTCTGGATGCTAAGAAGTCCAAAATTGAGGGGCTGGTATCCAGTAAGGGTCTTCTTGCTACATCATCTCCTGATGGAAAGCAGAAGAGCAAAGGGAGGGAGAGGGAGAGGGAGAGAGAGAGAATGAGAGAGAGAGAAGAGGGGAGGGGTAGCAAACTCATCTTTTTATAAGAAATCCATTCCCATGATAATGACACTAATCCATTTACAAAGGCAGTGCCTCCATGACTCAGACACCTCCCATTGGGCCCCACCTACCAACACTGTTGCATTGGGAATTAAGTTTCGAACACATGAACTGTAGGGGACACATTCAAACTATAGCACAAATAGCTCCTATTTCATGCCAGGAGCTATTTGTTGGGGACAGTTCTTTGGCAGCAGGAAAGACACACAGATGAACAGCGTCCTCTGCTGTCGTATACCAAGTGTTCAATGAAGACATGTAGCCAACACTGAAATCTGTAGGCCACATGAGGGGAGCCAAGGGATGAGAATGTTGTTAGCATTCTGCTCTGTTTCCTTCTCTGGGAAGCAAAACTCAACATACCTTACCTTATGTGATCATCACCACAGCTCTGAGAGGTAAATAAGGAATCCTAGCCTCAGGGATGCTGAGTAACTTGCCCAGGATCCTATGAAATCAGTGAGCGGTGTGTTGTTAAATGTTTAACCACAGGCTGGGGTGGGAGGAGCCCTGATCTGTGGAGTTTGCTGATTTCTATAGTGCAAAAACTCTCACTGTGGTGGATTTTAAGCTACCAACATGCTGTCACTAAAGCAGAGACGAAGAGAGATGCCCATAATGGGCCCTTGTGAGCTGGTGTGAGCTGGTGTGAGCTGGCTCCAGAACGCCACTGTCTGCAGTTGTCAGTCACTCAAATAGCCGTCAATGAGTGTCACCTGTGGACACACAAAGAAGAGAGGGCATCTTGTTTCTGCTCTCCTGACACCATTTCATGAGCATCTAATAAAGTGTGGATGTTTGTCCCCTCCAAATCTCACGTTGAAACATAATCCCCAATGTTAGAGGTGAGCCCTGGTGGAGGCGATTGGATCGTGGGGGCAGATCCCTCATGAATGAGATGGCACCACCCTGAATGACTTCTCTGTCCATGAGAGACGTGGTGATTTACAAGTCTAGGATCTCCCCCTTCTCCTTGCTTTCATTCTTGCTATGGGACGTGCCTGGTCCCATTCTGCCTTTGCCATGATGAGAAGCTTCCTGAGGCCCTCATAGGAAGCTGAGCAGATGTTGGAGCCATGTTTGCACACCTTGCAGAATCATGAGCCAATTCAACCTCTTTTCTTTAGAAATTACCCAATCTCAGATATTTCTTAAGGGCAAAGAAAATGGCACAATACAGCATCTATGATGTGCTTGGTACTATGTGAAGGGAGATGATTAAATACGATGAGGGCTCTACCTTCAGTGGGTAGAGTCAACCAGGTCCTTGTTTGGCATACTTTATCTAGTGGCTTGAGGCCCAGGAATGTCCAGTCACCACTGGCCACACCAGGAAGCTTTAGGATAGGGCTGTCTGTGCCCAGGACAGGGACCGGAGGTTGCTGACATGGTGAAGTGGGTCACTGCAGGGCAGTGTCTCACGGAGGTGAAGGGGGCTGCAGGGGCCCTGAGAGCTGCCCCTGTCTGCTCCCTTCCCCACAGAGTTTTGATTGAGAACAGAAGGGCCACAGTCCCTGCACACTTTCCTGAGGGGAGGCAGGGGTCCCATGTGTCCAGGGTCTTTGTGGCCTGAACCAGGCCTGCCAGCTGGCACCCTCCCCATTTTCTGAAGAGTTCTGGCATGTTATGTCAGGCAGGTCCCTCATAAATTAGAACATGCTGCCTCACCAGGCTCAGGGCAGACGAGTGTGTGACTTTAGGGCTGCAGAAGGCAGCTGCTGGAACTAGGGGCAGGACAGCTGAGTATCCATCACACCAGGGCTGCTGGCCAGGCTGATTATGGACAGCCTGGCCTGCCCAGCTGGGAGCAGGCGGGGTCAGATAAAGTCCTCTCCCAGCTGGAGAGATGCCCAAGGGATGTTACAGAGAGCCTCGGGGTGCCTGCAGCAGGCTTAGGATGCCACTGAAGCTCCAGCTGTCGGGTGAGGGAAAGAAGGCACTGTGCATGGAGCAACCCCAGGCACGTAGCAGCTGTTCTTGGGACAGGCAGGCTGGGACTCTCACATCAAAGTCTGGCAGGATGACATGCAGGAGGGGACAGGTGGCACTGGGGCGTGAAGGTGTCCAGGCACCCCTTCCTTTTCTCAGAGAGATTTCCTTGACTCAGCCTGTCTTTGACACACACGGGGGGATGGGGGTGAGGGGGGAAGGGAGCCACAGTGAGCCAATCACCCTGCACCAGAGCCTTTAGGGCTGTTTCCCTCCGAGCTCGTAAGTGTGTGTGTGCGCGAGTGTGTCTGCGTGTGCACCAGTGGGAATTTCTTTGATAGAAGCAGCCAGATTCCAGAGATAGAGAGAAGAGGAGGGGGAAGAACAAGAGGGGAGGAGAAAATTGGGGGTGGGAGAGACAGACTGAGAGAACAGCGCGGTGGGGGGGGGGCGCGGGGAGAGGGAGAGAGGTGGAGGGGAGAACAGAGAGAGCGCGAGCGAGAGAGCAGAGAGGGAGGAAGAGAGAAAGCAAGAGAGCGGGAGGGTACGCGGAGCGGAGACAGCTCACAGGGATGGGGTGAGAGCAGGAGGAAGCAGAGGCAGAGGCGGAGCGGGGACCAGGTGCCTGCAACCCAGGATCCCGGGGCGCTAAAGGCTTCAGGTTCGGCGGCGCACTCAGGCGCTGGCCCCAGAGGTGCTGCGGGGGGCCGGGGTTCACTGCCTTGCGCCAGGTCCCTGCCCGGGAAGCGGCGCGGGGCTCCGGGGTGGCCGCGCGCCCAGACGTCTGCCCGGGCGGCGGTCCGAGGCTCCGGCGTGGCCGCGCGCCCTCCGGGGAGTCATGGCGGCGAGGGCCGGGGGTCGCCGGGCGGCGGCGGCGGCGGCGCCTAGGGGCTGAGACGGCCGCGGGCTGCGCCATGGCGGCCCCGGGTTGCGGGCCCTGAGCGCCAGCTGGGGCGCGCACCATGAACTCGTGGGACGCGGGCCTGGCGGGGCTGCTGGTGGGCACGATGGGCGTCTCGCTGCTGTCCAACGCGCTGGTGCTGCTCTGCCTGCTGCACAGCGCGGACATCCGCCGCCAGGCGCCGGCGCTCTTCACCCTGAACCTCACGTGCGGGAACCTGCTGTGCACCGTGGTCAACATGCCGCTCACGCTGGCCGGCGTCGTGGCGCAGCGGCAGCCCGCGGGCGACCGGCTGTGCCGCCTGGCCGCCTTCCTCGACACCTTCCTGGCGGCCAACTCCATGCTCAGCATGGCTGCGCTCAGCATCGACCGCTGGGTGGCCGTGGTCTTCCCGCTGAGCTACCGGGCCAAGATGCGCCTCCGCGACGCGGCGCTCATGGTGGCCTACACGTGGCTGCACGCGCTCACCTTCCCCGCCGCCGCGCTCGCCCTGTCCTGGCTCGGCTTCCACCAGCTGTACGCCTCGTGCACGCTGTGCAGCCGGCGGCCCGACGAGCGCCTGCGCTTCGCCGTCTTCACGGGCGCCTTCCACGCTCTCAGCTTCCTGCTCTCCTTCGTCGTGCTCTGCTGCACGTACCTCAAGGTGCTCAAGGTGGCCCGCTTCCACTGCAAGCGCATCGACGTGATCACCATGCAGACGCTCGTGCTGCTCGTGGACCTGCACCCCAGGTGAGCCGAGCCCCCGAGGGCTCTGGGAACAGCCGCGTGGGATCTCGGCGGGAGTGGGAGGTCCCCAGCCCCACGGGCTCTTTTCCAGCGAGCCTCTATGTCTTCGGGGAACACGAGGGTGGGGAGCGGCCCAGGCTGTGGGGCTTAAGCAGGTACTTAGAGTAACGGCAAACCAGACCCACAAAATATGCGGGTGAGCCCATCTATACATAGTTTTGTGAAGCATCAGGGTAGAATCACAGTCAGAACTCTGTTGAGCTTCTTCATGCTCATTTTCTGTTTGTAGCTTTCACTTTAAATGGCACATGGGAAGTCCGTGGTCTTTGTTCCCGGTTAGAGACCTTCCAAGTGTTTGAATTTGGCCCTGAGAGGGTGGCCTTGATGCTCAGGGAGCTCCTTAAGAGCTCTTCAAACCCAGGTGTGTCGCTTCTCTGAGTCTTTTCTCGGGTGTGCGGTGCTGCCTCTCTCTCCGACCATGTGTGTGTGAATTCCGAAGTCCTCGGGCTGCATCCTCCCTGCGGTGGGCTCTGAGGGGTGGGCGGTGGGCTCTTCCTGCCCTCCCCAGAGAGCACCACCCAGTGTCTCCCGGACTTGGTACCTAGAGGCTCCTGCAGAAGGAGTGTCGCCCCAAAGCTGCTGGGGCTGAACCTGCCCCCACCTCCATCCTCATGCTGGCTTCTGTTCTCAGGAGGGCAGATGGAGCCCGGCAAGCATGGGTACCCTCTGGGAACCCCTGCCATCCGCAGGAGCCTGTCAGGGAGAAAAGGAGGGAACTCTTAGCTGCGCTGTCCTGAGCTCACCTCGGCTTTCCCCAGGAGAATATGAAATCTAGGAGAGAAACATCTGGCAGCGTCTGGACTCTGCTATTTTACATCCTGTTGTCCCAGGGGAAGGCAGGCTCCCCCTGTCTCCTGGGACCCCAGATAAGGGAGTGCTGGGGTCCAGATGGTGTGGCAGGCGAGGCAGGTAGAGGGCTCTGACAGGGCTAGCTAGGGCCTTTCGTGTGAGAGAACCCTGGAACCCAGGGGAGCCTCCGGGCTGAGGAGGCTGCATCCTCTGGTGCCTATGTTCCACACCAGGGTTGAGGGAAAGACTGGAGGTGTTAGGCTGAGCATTCTGCGTATTTCCTGCATGAGAGCAGTGACAGGCAGTCCTTGACCTTCACTGGGCCAGCGCATTGAAGGGCAAGTGTGCACGTGTTCATTTCCCCCGGAGCACAGCCATTCCTGACTGCACACTGGACCAGTCTTCCAGCCAAAGAATCCCCACAGATTCAGGAACAAAATGTACATGCCAGTGACTGAGAGCACATAGATACCAGGACATGTACATGTGGGAGCTCCACACATAATCTCATGCATTCACACATAAACTGCATATGTACCAGACAGCTGGCCATGTGTACACAAGTGACAGGGGTGGCATGTGTGTATTCTGCCACAAAGACATACACTAGCTCTCACAGCACGTGTCTCTGCATGGTTCAGTGTCCTTCAAGGAAATATCTGCAACCACAATTGCAGAGCTATTCCCCTTTCCATGACTGAGGGCTAAGAGGCTCTTCCTTAGAGGGTGTATCCTTAGCGCTTGGGCTGGGACTGCTCTTAGATGTAGGGCAATGTCGTTTAACTCCCGGGACTAAAGATTCCTAGAGTGGGCCCTCTCACCATGAGTCTAACAGCGGAGGAGGGTTGAGCTGGGAGTGGAACCAGTTCTTATTTAGAGCAGTACAAACTGCATTCCCACTCTTCCTCCAACTTCCAGAAGAGGAGGGGCTGTGGTTCCTGCTCAGCCTATTTGGGATGTAGGGCCAGCTCCACTCCTGCAAATCCTTCTGGCTGACACCAGGTCAGACACTGCAGAGAGTCCTGGGATCTCAGGAGTGGAGGCAGCTACTCTACTCGTCTTTGGTCTCCCCTCCACTTCTCTGGGAGGACCTTAATCTCTTCTTAGCTCCAGGCTGATTTGAGGAGCCCCTGCTTCCAGTGCCCCAGGATCCTCCAGGCCCAGTCTTGTTGGAGAAAGGAAAGGATTCTGGGGCCAAGCCCAGTGCCAACAGGCCCCCTTGACTAATGCTCCCTGAGGTCATAAAATCATGGCAGACCTGATAGCACTGCCCCTTCAGCAAACACAAATTTGTCCTTCTCTGGGGGGTTGGTCCCCACCAGGTGTGTGGGAGGGACAGGAGGGGACAGCAGTCCACAAGAGACCCGGAGAGCCAGTCCACCAGCTTCTATCTTGGCAGTACCAAACTCTTCCTCCCTACAAATGAGCAGGTGCAGAACTAGCTCAGTGGCTGCCCCAGGCGCCACCATTCTCAGCCACTAAGTCTCCCAGGGCCATTCTGTGCTGGAAGCCTGTGGGACCCGGGGGTGCTGGTCTTGGGCAGCAGGAGCCGGCTTCTCCCCCTGGACAGCCAGGGAAGCAGCTGGAGTCTTTGCTCACTGGAAGTTTTGTCAACCTCCACACCGTTGGCTTCCTGGAACTTAATTACAAGGTACCCGTTTGAGGACCCAGGGTGGCATTTGTCTTTGTTAGGGAGCTCCCTGGTGGCATCTGCTCTACCTGCAGGATGTTTAGCATGATAAGTAGCAGTCCTCACCCCTTTGCTTCAACCACCTCCAAAACACCCGGGACCCTCTCTTAATTCAATCTGGGACCCTTGGTGGCATCCCCCATTCCTGCCTTTCTGTGGCGATTTCTTGAGTTACATTTCCCAAGCAGTTAGGAGTTTCTAATATTTGTTAGACACCTGGTCCTCCAACAGAAGACCAGCATTCACTTCTCCCAAACCACAGCTGGGGACTAGTTATAGGGAGCCCCTCTCCTGGTGCTGCCAGGCACGGCAGAGCAGGTGAGCCCCAGGGCGTGGTTGCAGGGACCTTGCTTTTCCCCAGCAGAGTTATAGGGAGCCCCTCTCCTGGTGCTGCCAGGCATGGCAGAGCAGGCGGGCCCCAGGGTGTGGTTGCAGGGACCTTGCTTTTCCTCACTCACCAGCTTGGCTTAGTGATTAACAGAAGCAGAATGTTGATGATGAGGTCTCAAAAGGGAAGCAGTGCCGAGACTAAGTGGAGCTTCCTCTGAGGCTCCCTGAGGCTCTGCTGGGTCCCCCATCATGTTCTCCTTGTCCTGTGAGCAATGTTTGCACATGTTGGCTGAGTGACTGACTCTGGAGGGTGTCAGAATTGTGGCTCAGTAGACAGGAACTGCGCTGTGCCCTTGACTTTACAGATGAGAAAATGGGAGACCCAATTTTTGAAGAAAAGAGAAGCATTCAGCTAATTCAACAGATCTAGAAAGTGTCTCAAGCTGGCAGAGGCTGCAGTGAGCCGAGATCGCGCCACTGCTCTCCAGCTTGGGCGACAGAGCAAGACTCCATCTCAGAAAAACAAAAAAAAAAAAGGTGTCTCAAGCTAAGACTCACACCCAGGTCTGCCCCTAAGATTTATGGAGGGGCAATAGTGCAAATGGAGGCTCACCAACTGTATGTATAGAAAGAGATTTAAAAGTTCTACATTAAGCTTACTAACTGTTAAATGAAATGTGTTCTGCCCTCCTACCTTGGTGACTATACTTTTATAATGACCCGCAAGTCTGGGTTCATATTTAGAATTCTCAGGCTCCTTGGGGGTCAGCCTTGTACATGCTGGGAGAGCCGAGCTGCCTTGTCCCCCACCCTGGCTCTACCCAGCACCACAAGGGGCCTCCCTTGCACAAGGAGCACATTGCAGGTTGCACACCCACACTCCATGCACATGTGTTGCTCACAAACGCCACTCCTCAGGCATCTAGCTTAGCACACAGGTGGTACAGTCTACCCTCAGGAGGGTGGGACCAGGGGAGGTGCCCACACATATCTTGCAGGCAGGATGAGGGCGTTTGGGCAAAGAATTCCGTGTTTTAGGCATTTAGAGCTTGGTTTGGAATGGAAGGTGGTGGCTGTGGGTAGACACATCCCCTTAGCCCCATGAACTCTTTATTGTATTGTGGGGCTAAGGGATTATATTCTATTGAGGGCCAGACTGTTTATGCCAATGTCCTGACTTGGAACTCAGGGCTCTTGCCCTCCATCGGTCACCTTGTTCCCTTGCCTTAAAACCCAGAAAAACCAATCTGAGTCACTCCCTAAGTACTCACAGCATGGGCTCTGGCTGGACTCCAGTTCCCTAGGGATCCTTCAGGACCCAGGCCTATTGCAAAGAGCAGTGAGGTGTCTGTGGCTGGAAGGTTTTAGCTGAGATCACCTCATTGACTTCTCAGATATTCTTGAATGTGCCATCCCCTCTGCCCTGTGACTGGAGCCTCTGGGGCACATCTCTTCAACCCCACATGTCACAGTGCTGGAGAGTCTGTCTCCTTTTGTCTCCAGGAAGCCCTTTGTCATGTCACAGCCTCAGGACCTTCTCCCTTCCTTCCCCGCCACACCGACACACATGCTCACACTCTGGCAGAACGTACCTGGCCAGGTTGCATCATGAGAACTTTGAGCCTCACACCCTCTGCACCACAGATTCTGCCTACAGGTCTGAGGACTCCAGGTGTCATCACCAGGCATGGGGATGTTTGAGGATGCCCGCCACTCAGTGATTCTATGGCAGCAGAATCACGGAGCCACCCCCAGAACTCACTCAGGAGACCTGGGAAGAGGGCTGGATCTGTCCTGAATGCACTGTGCAACCTTGGGCATGTTGGAAACTTCCCAGTCCTCAGTGTTCTCGTCTGAAAATAAGCAAAATTACAGCTCACAGGGCTGCAAGATTTCAAAGAGCTCAGTTTTGCAAAGCTATAGAGGGGGAAAAAAGCAAGCACAAAGTGGTGTTGTTCTGGGAGTGGGTAAGCTGTTCTCATACTGTGCTTAAATAATAATCGTAATAATAAGCAAGAGGGCTGTGCCACTTTCCTCGGAGCCTGGGGACTGCCCTATCGTGCTCACTTCTTGCCACCTCCCTGTTCTCACCTGGAAAGCAGGAGAGCCCCAGGCAGAGGAGATGGATTCATCCTTTTCTTTGGAAAGAGTTCAGGAAAGGAGTGATGTAGCTCCCAACTAGGAGCACCAGACTAGGAGTCAGGGAGTGGGTGCTAGCCCCACCTGCACTGCACTCTCTGGATGGACAAATCCCTTGCTCTTTTGAGCCTCAGTTTCCCCATCTGTGATCTGGGGTGTGTGGATGAGCCAGCCTTTCTTACTACACATGGCTGTGGTGTCTAGCTGGTCTCTTCCAAAGCAGAGGCATGACCAGGCCCATGTGGATGTGAATCCCAGCACAGCATCTACTGTGCAGACACCCTTTGTGCTCCATGGCAGGTCCAGTGCCATTAAGGTTAGGAAACCATATCCACCAGGTCCCTGTAGGCTCAGAGAGGGTCACAGAGCCAGCACCAGCATCAGGTCTCCACCTCAGGTCTCCTGACTCCTGGTTCACTCTTGCTGCGCCTTCGGCACAGCCTCTGGTTACAGCTGTCTCTGTCAAATGCACAGTGCAGGAAGAGAGCTTCTGCAGTGGGAGGAGATTTGTGGTTTTGGAGGTGGTACACATGCCCCCAGAGTCAGAAGGTCAGAGTTCAGGTTCTGCCATCACCTAGAGTGACCAACCATCCTGGTGTGCCCAAGATAGAGGAGGGATTCTCAGACCTGGGCCTTTCCCTTTTAAAACTTGGATAGTCTCCTGCAAACTGTTCAGGACCAGTCCCAGATTAACTGGAACAAGTTGGTCATGCTACCACCACCATTTTGCACTGTGTGATCTTGGGCCCTCAACTCCTCTGTGAGTTATATCTTCTCATCTGAAAAATGGGGACCATAATGATATCAGTCCCTCACTCACATAGATGTTGTGAGTTTTAAATAAATGAATAATCCCCAACACAGTATCTAGCATAGCACATATTATAGACTCAAGAAATGTGGGTTGTTATTAATATTAATTTCTAGAAATTAATTAGCAATATTAGTCATGAGTAACACATCTTCAGCCAGGACAAAATCTTTTTGTACCAAGCCCAACTCCAGTTCTCAACTCTAACTTCCTGGAAATGCAGAAGTCAGAGGGTAAAATCTTGGAAGAATTTTAGGAAGCTTCAGTCTAAACGAATGTGGAATGTCCATCTGTGATAGGAAATCTCGTTAAGAGGAGTTTTGATTAAGTATCAAAATCATGAGTCTCCTGGCAGGCAGGGAAGGCTGCCCTGGCATTAGCGATGTACATGAAGCTGGCTCATGAATATTCTCACCACTGCTTGCATTTTTTCAACAGACTGGCCTGTTTTTGGAGCCAGGCCACTGCAGCCCAGGCTTGGGGCTGCATCTTCACTTCCTGGGCAACTGTGTCCACAGTCTTCTTTCCTGTTCATTTTCAATCCCACAGCAGAGTGGAGCAGAAACAGGGTTACATTTAGAGGCGTAGGTGGCTCTTGATCCCATCTTCAAAGCTATATCCCTGATTCCATGGGGACTTGGGAATCTTTTAGCCCCTTCAAGCTTGGTCTGTGGAGGAACCAAGTGACTCCTCCTTCAATAACCCCATCATGTGGTGTCTGTGGCTCCAGGCAGAGATGAGGCTTTGGATGGAAGAAGCGGGGTTGAAGACATGGAGGAAAGGAAGCCTCGTGCCATACTGTGCATGGAGTCTAGGCTGTCCCAGATGAAAAAGACCAGCTTTGAGTCATCCACACGGGTTCAAGTCCCGCCTCCACTTAACAGTTAAGCAAATCATTTGGCCTCACAGAGCTCATAGTTTTCTTTTCTTTTCTTTTCTTTTTTTTTTTTTTTTTTGGTTTGTTTGTTTTGAGACAGAGTTTCACTCTTCTTGCCTAAGCTGGAGTGCAATGATGCAGTCTCAGCTCACTGCAACCTACGCTTCCTGGGTTCAAGTGATTCTCCTGTCTCAGCCTCCCAAGTAGATGGAATTACGGGGGCCCACCACCATGCCCAGCTAATTTTTGTATTTTTAGTAGTGATGAGGTTTCACCATGTTGGCCAGGCTGGTTTTGAACTCCTGACCTCAGGTGGTCCACCTGCCTCGGCCTCCCAAAGTGCTAGGATTATAGGTGTGAACCACTGTGCCCGGCTGAGTTCATGGTTTTTATTGTAAACCAGGGCAGGTGAAAACTTGCCTTGCAGGTAAAACACACCTGCCAGGATTGACTGTGGTAGACAGGAGTTTGAGATACTACTTAGAGAGTGGGGCAGTCTGGAGCCAGCCCATAGCAGATGATCAGTGAATGATACGAGCACTAATAAGAGGTCATGTTTAACGTTTATTTGTACCAACTTGGGCACCGTGCCGGTAGCTTTGTGTACTTCACACATGGAATACATTCCATGCATCTCTGCTTTATGCATTTAATTCTCAAAACAGCCTCTTGTAGTATTTTATTACATTACGTATAATACATTAAAACATATGACACATACTGTTATTTTACACACGAGGACCTTGAGGCTTAGCAATGTGATACTGCTGGCCAATAGCTACAGCCAAGACTTGACCCTGCATTCAGTGGGCAGTGAAGCAGGATGTGGGGAGCTAGGGTTTGGGGAAGATGATGCTTTCCTCTGTATTATCTCACCTTCTCCTTCTCTTTAGGGCCTCCTGGGGGTTGGTTCTCATGAAGTTCTCACACTAGAGACCACTGCCTGTGTTTCTAAGTAGTGCCTCATCCTGGCCTAGCAAGGACGCCCCCAGGTCACCTTCTCTCCTCTCTTACATGCAGTGTGCGGGAACGATGTCTGGAGGAGCAGAAGCGGAGGCGGCAGCGAGCCACCAAGAAGATCAGCACCTTCATAGGGACCTTCCTTGTGTGCTTCGCGCCCTATGTGATCACCAGGTGAGCCTGACCGGCAGGTGCGTGGTGGGACTTTGAAGAGCAAGGCAGGGCCCAGTGGCCTTTAGCAGTGGCAGCCTCTCTTGGCCACACGTTATTCTTCAGGGTGAGTTGTGGAGGGGCAAGAATGAACTTGCTGGATTTAGTGAACAGGAGGCTGCATGCTTTTCCTCTCCATCCTCGAATTCTTTTGGATTAGACTCAGAACCCAAAGGGTGTGAAAGACTCTCTCCCACTCGATTTCTAAATCATGTAATTATAACCCTTTATCCCAGGCTCCCAACCCCCGGGAGGCCCTAAAGAGAAGGAGAAGGTGAGATAATACAGAGGAAAGCATCATCTTTCCCAAACTCCAGCTCCCCACATCTTGCTTCACTGCCCACTGAATGCAAGACAGCCCAACCCCCAGGCTTCCCCAGCCTGAACACCCAGGTCAACAGAGAGGTCCCCTGCCACCTGCACAGGGAGTAGGCAGCATGCTATGTGTCAAGCCAGGTGGGCATACCTGTCCTGTGGCTCAGGGGCTCTTCCACTGTTAGGCCAGGTGCTGTGAGGCTTGTCGTGTTCTCTCCCAGATCTCCAGATACTCGAGCCAGCCAAGGTTGCAATACACTAGCCTTGGTCTGTGTATCCCTTAAGCCAGCTTGCTCTAGCTGGAACACTCCCCACATGTGTTAGCCAGAAAGAAGAAAGATACATATTACCCAATCAGTTTTGTGCACTGGAGGGAAAATAAAAACTCCACAACTTTGCATCTAAAGGGGCTTAACTAGTTGAGAAGTTGACAATAAGAAGGGAACTTTGATGGTTATTAGAAGGTGGATATGGAAGCTTTCATTGAATCTGGGAAGGAGAATCTGTGCAGGGTTTTCTGTGTGTGTGTGTGTGTGTGTGTGTGTGTGTGTGTGTGTGTGTGTGTGTGTGTGTGTGACAGAGAAAGAGAGACCCAGAAAAAGAACAGATCCCAGCCACCAGCAGCCACCAGCATCCTCAGCTGCAGGAACCAGGAGGGGCACCGCTGCCTCACCATCACTCGGCAGTATCTTGCATGCCCCAGTGAGGGGGTCCTGTGGACAGTTCACCCTGTTTCCTCCCATTTGCCATTTGTCCTTATGCTGAAGTGTGATTTGCCCTGGTCTCTGCCTCTGCTCCTGGCTCTTCTTTCTGTCATCCAGAATGCCATCCTCCACTCCCGAGAGCCCCTGTGGATTGCAGTCACTGAGCCTGACTTCCTGGAAACCAGCTCCCCTCTTCTTTTCCCCAGATAGACACCTCTGGTGCCTTCCCCTGACTTCTGTGGCATGCTGCTTTCTCTAGGGAAGATCTAGTTAGCTGTGTCTTGCTTTGAATGTGGGACCAGCACCTGGCTGCAGGTCTCTGGATGGGTCTGACCAGAGCAGAACTATTGGCTCTTCTTTCTAAAATTGTCCACTAGACCTCAGCACCATGGCATTCTGTGCCAGATACTTCTTTGATGCCAGGGGCTGTCCTGGGCATCACGAGATATTGAGCAGCATCCCTGGCCTCTGCCCACTGGATGCCAGTAGAACTCCCAGTGAGGCAGGGGTACCCTTCCAGGTCCCTCTAAGTTTTGACAAGTAAAAATGTCTTCAGACATCGCCAAATGCTCCCTGGGGACCAGAATCACTCCTGGTTGAGAACCGCTAGTCTCGACCCACCACGTCCAGCCAGTGATGTGGCCTCTCTGGGTCTCCAGAAGGGAGTGCAGCGTTGTGAGGATATAGCGACAGGGACCATGGAAACATGTGGCACGGGCCTGGCAGATGACATCTGTGGTCTTCACTCTCCTTCCCTCTGGCGCTTACAGCACCACCCACAGTGCCCCTGCCCAGGACTGGCTGCCGTGCCAAGAAAGGCTTTGGACATAATGTCCAATGAGATACTTAGTCTTTAGGGTGGCTGGGAGCCGCCCCCTGCCCCCAGCACCCTCTGATGGGCTTCCGTGAATTTATATTCACTGCATCAAGAGCTATCTGAGCCCCAGCTGTGCATCAGACAGGGAGGCCAAACAGAGCCCCTCCTCTTAGGTACCAGAAGACAGGTGGCTGTGAGCTAATCAGGTGAACTTGAACCTTCAGAGGATAGGTGACACGACTCCAATTTCAAACTATCGGACTTTTCTCTGGCTTAATTTCATTTCCCAACAAAATTTTCCCTTTTTAAAAAAAATTGCAGCTAGGTTCTCTCTAACAGTGCTCAGGAAGTCATGTTTCAGTAAAATGGTTGATAGATTACAACTCTATGTGCTCCCTCCAAATGGATTCAATGCATTTCGGGTTTTAAAAAATATTCACAGAACAGTTCATCCTCCATGGGGATGATGAGCAGCAACCTACCCAGGAGAGAAACTATGCCCAGGAAACCTCAGGAGTACAAAACATGTCTCTGGCAAACCGCCCACCTCCCCGGATCCCACTACCCCCACCTTGCCTGCTCCTGCCTTGGCCTTCTCATGTGTGTGAAGGAGCCATCCTAAGAAAAACTCCTAAAATGAGCACACATACCCACATTCCAGTTCAGCATGTCTCTAGAGCAACTTTTCTGTGGAGCATAAAAGAATCCCTGATGTAGAAGCAAGGGTTGGTGTGACCCTGGGAGCTCCCCTCTGATGGGGACATTGACCTTGTAGTCCTCTCATCCAGCTGAAGCACCATGCCATGGGAAAGGCACAGGTTCCATGGATTCTGGGGCAGGAGTGAGCTCTCACGGCTGGGGCTTCACAGACAAGACTTGTCAAGTGGACCTGGCTGTTTGGGGCGACTGTCCAGGGAGAAGGGACAGCATGAGCCAGATCTAGAGCTGTGCTGTTTCAGCACAAGGGCCACCAGCAACAGGTGGCTACGAGGCACTTGAAATGTGACCTGTCCAAACAGATATGCTATAGGTTTAAAAACACATGAGTCCTGAGACTTCGCATGACATACTCTATGTAGGAAATTAATACCTTTCTGGGCAGGCTCAGGTACTGATACCTGTCATCCCAGGGCTTTGGGAGGCCAAGGGGGGAGGATTACTTGAGGCCAGGAGTTCGATACCAGTTGGGGCAACATAGTGAGACCTCTTTTTCCACAAAAACATTGACAATAAGAACTAGTAATTTTATATAGAATTCATAGTGAAATGATGAAGTTAAATATATATAATTACAATTAATTGCACCTGTTTCTATTTATGAGCAGAGCATTTCAGGTGACACCTGTGCCTGCCTTCTCTCTCTGTTGGCCCTTGCTGGCCTACAGTCAGGGAAGTCTGGGATGCGAGGTGTGCCAATGCCCTGCTCCCCACCCCGCTCCTCCTAGACCTTGAGCTGCTCATATCGTTCTTCAGTGGCCAGGACCTCCATGCCGGCCACTCTGAGAGGATGCTCAGGACTTCCTCCTCCACCTTTCTCCCCTGTCTAGACCCTGCTCAATGTCAGGGTTTATCTGGGAATGTTTCCTGAGCGCCCAAATCAGTGTCTTCCTCCTTAGGGTCAGGAGGCCTGAAGGGAGGGGACATCAGGCCCTGAAACAAGGCAGCAGGGAGGGGACTGCAAGGCAAATAGAGCCTCTTGGTGGGTCCTTCTGAATCACACCCTTCTTGGAGAACCTGACGTTGCCAATCCCTCTATCCCCACAAGGCTCACATAATGTCCAACGAGATGCTTAGTCTTTAGGGTGGCTGGGAGCCGCCCCCCACCCCCGGCACCCTCTGATGAGCTTCTGTGAATTTATATTCACTGCACCAGGGGCCATCTGAGCCCCAGCTTCCACTTCCCCAGGGCTCCGCTTCCCCTGATGCCAGGACATGGACTGCCAGGCTGGGCAGGGTGTAGAGGGGACAGGATTAATCTCACATCCACCTCCAGGGAGCCTGATGCAAACTCTTCCATCTTCTTCTGAGTCAGGGCTGAGAAACACATTGCTTGTGAGGAGAAGCCAACCAATGGTAAGGAATAAACAAGATAATCCCAGCCAAGCATTCAGCACAGTGTGGACTCATCATCCACGCTGGAATCAGGATCACTGACACTTCCAGTTGCAATTTTTGATTCTTCTGCTGTTCTTTTCAAAATGATTTCCAAGTGTAGATACAACCAGTCTCAGAAGAAGCTGAAGACAGACCAGCTGAAATGTTGTTGAGGATTTAACTTTCTGTAGAAAATGAGTCTTTATGGAGAACCAAGAGCCATGGGTTTTGGAGGCAAAGGGTCCCCTAAGCTATCATTTCATGCAGGAAGGGTGAGCTGGTTGCACCGTGCAGACCAACTTGAACCCACTGCTGGTGACTAGCAGAGCACTGTTCTGAAAGCAGTTGTGAAGCCAGGCTGAGGTTAGTGGGAAAGTCGGGAGAGATGTGCATACTTGAAGGTTTTCTTTGGTTTGTCATCTTGGCTTCATTAGAATCACCTGGAGAGATTTACATTCAAACCCATATCTAGACCTCACACTGAACCAGTTCAGTTAGACTCCCTCAGTGTAGGCCTGGGCATGGGTGGCTTTAAGGCACCTCAGATGATTCTAATGACCAGTGTGCTGACAGCCATGTCTCTAGTGCATCCCAATACATTTTACTGCTGGAGTGTAACTGAGGACTGGGGTCAGGGAGCATTTGAATAATGGCCCAGAGCTACGCATCTGGTTGGCAGCGGAACTGGACTTCCAACTTCATTAGGCTCTCCGTCCACCCCTCAGGCTTTCAGAGGCCTCCGGGGAGTCTTTGCAGACCCAGCTCTCCCCCGCTGTCTTGTATGGGTCTGTGGCTGTGGCATTAAAGTGCATGGCATGCAGAGAGTGCTCCCAAACCCCTTCCCCAGGATCCTCTACCCACTCCCAAGGCAGATCTCCTGAGGCTTGCTGAGTGAGTCATACTCCTGGACCCTGTCAGCCCTCTGTACTGCAACTGCAATGGTGGAATGAGGCCCTGGGGCAGGCAGAAGCCTGGGGAATGGCCAGGAGCAGGCCCTGGACAGTTCTGGAGCTCCGTATGGAGGAGGTCACTTCCTTGGCTGCACATGCAGGCTCTCTTGAGAACAGCAGCCCCAGCTGTGTCCCTCTAACCTGCCAGGTGCTCAGTGGTGGTGGCTCAGGGGCATTGAGCTCAGCTGCAGCCCTAGCACCAAAGAGTCAACACAGAAGATGTGGCAGGTGTGAACCCTGTTCTGGGTCAGAGCCCTGAGATATGGGGCTCCTGGAGGCAGCCCTTGGATGGAGCCTGTTTGAGCTAAGAAATGTATTACTGCAACAGGTTCAGCTGGATCTGACGGGGCTGTGCCTTCCACAGCACTCCGCAGTTTGCTCAGATGTTATTCCCCTGGGCCCTATACCACCCCCCCGCCGCCAACCCAAGAGATGGACTGAGTGAGCTATGTGAGCTCCACTCTGCAAATGGGGGCACCAAGGCTCAGAGAGGGAAGAGACTGCACGGGTCATTTAGCTAGAAAGACTCGGGGAACCAGACAGCCTGAGCCCATCTGCAGATGCCACTGGCAGCTCCAGGGCCCCTGGGCGGAAAGCTGTCTCCCTCGCATGCAGCACCTCCTCATTGTTCTCTGCCTCCTCACTGTCCATAGATATAAAAATCAAAACCCATCGAGGCAGTGACAGGCTGATCCTGGGGAATTCAGAAAGGACAAGTAAGGGAAAGCTCCATCTCATCAACTAATTCAGGAAGGTCTCTTCATTTTTAATCCTGTAAGTCCTCACTCTGTGCCTGAAGCTATACCAGAGCTGTCCAGGGACCCTCTGCACCTAGCCAACAGTCTTGGGTTTTTTGTTTTTGTTTTTGTTTTTTAAGTCCGAATCTCACTTTACTGCCCAGTCTGGAGTGCAATGGTGTGATCTCAGCTCACTGCAACCTCCGCCTCCCAGGTTCAAGAGATTCTCCTGCCTCAGCCTCCTGAGTAGCTGGGACTGCAGGCATGCACCACCACACCTGGCTAATTTGGGTATTTTTAGTAGAGATGGGGTTTCGCCATGTTGGTCAGGGTGGTCTCAAATTCCTGACCTCAGGTCATCTGCCTGCCTTGGCCTCCCAAAGTGCTGGGATTACAGGCATGAGCCACCATGCCCAGTGCTAACATTCCCATTTTAAAGACAAGGAAACTGAGGCTCAGTCAACTTTCAGCCTTGCCCAGTTCCAGCAAGTGACTTGGCCTCAGTTCTAGTGTGGGTCTGCCTGAAACCAGCACCCATGCCCAGCCCCTCACATTGTATCATTCTGCTTCTCTTCTCAGTAAGACAGGACATCCTGGCATCTCAGAAAGACAGGACATCCAACTCCACCAGCAGAGGTTCCTACTTTCCTCCCAGAGGGATGTGGGGAGACACACTGAGGCACAACCCACTCAGAAATGAAATGCTGCAGTTTCTGAGATGATTGAGACCAAGTTGTTCATGTGTCACTTACACCCTTCATTGAGCTGTCAGCACAGAAACTAATATTCCCCACAACTCTGCAGTGGCTTTATCTAGGCAGCCGGCTTTGCCACTTCCACCCGCCTTGTACCTTATAAATGGAAACGTTTCAAGAGTGTGGGTTGACGTCAGATGGCAGCTGAGAATGCTGGGAGCTGGCAGGCCAGGATATTGAGGAAGAGAGGAGAATTCTGCTGTAACACCTGCCATCCCTTTGAGTTGATAGAGAAGATCCCACTGGCTGGGCGTGGGTTTCCCTTCTCTTTGTCCCCCATCTATTCACATTTCCTGATAACTTTCTCAGATAGGGAAGCATCATTCTTGAATCAAGTAAAAGAACCATTCAAGTGTTCCCATAGGTTCTCAAGCTTTCTATTGGAGAGCATGAAGTCTTTATAACCATACCTTTCACTTAGTGAGCACCTGCCAACAACCTGGGGCTATCAGTGTGTACCTTTTTGCACCTGGGACAGCTCTAACAAGATAAATACTAGAATCCTAGTCTCATAGAAGTTCAGAGGGGTGAGATGAGTTGCTCGAGAACATATGGGTAGTGAGTGACCGAGCCAAGAGTTAAAGGTCAGTGTCAGGCCAATTGGCTATAATTCAGCCTTTAGGCCATGCCACAACTCCAAAGACTAGGGCAGGCTCTGGAAACACAGAGATGCACATGTGTACGTTTTCTGCACAACTTCCAGTAGGCCCATGTGTAAGTACCATGACATGAGTGCAGATGGCCTCCAAGCTCCTGTGAGTGAAGCAGGCATTTGAGTTTCTCTAGCAAAAATGATGGGTTCTCATGGAGTCATCCCCAATCCCCCATCTCCCAATCTATAACTCCAGCAGCAGTTTGTGTAGCTGGAGTTCCCAAGAGACCATCAGCACTGGTAGGCAGAGCCATTGGGGGATGCAGTTGGCACCTCAGAAAGACAGGACATCCAACTGTACCAGCCAAAGAGCTGCCTGCACTTGTGTATGGGGGCAGGTAAGGCCACAGTGGGAAACATATTTACAAAGCTGCACCTTCACTCTTAATAGAAGTCTGACACCTCCAATTCACAGTCACACTGGCTGTGTGTCCTCAAAGCCCTAGGTCACATAGGACTCTTTCCAGAGTCTTTGAGCAGGGTCTGCAGATCCACAACACATTCTCATCCAAAAGCTCAAATTACATATTTTCTGAATTAAAATCCACATGTCTAGAAGTATTTGCAAGGCTATACTCTCTGCAGCAGTCTATGCTTACAAATAATTATGGTTGTCATAAATCATTGGAATCAGGCTTTGTGGCATTTGCAAATCTGACAGCACCATTATTGTGGATTTTCAAAGTAAGGAAAATGTGTAGATGGAAGAAGGGTTTCATAGGCAGGGGTTCCCGAAGATAGATATTCTATTTTCCATTCTGCCTCATGAAAATTTAAAGCATCAGCTTATTACTTCAAATATGTAGGTCTTCAAATACACAAGCCAAGTTCTTTAGAAGTCTTGAGAAAACACTGGGCTGGCTCTCCAAAGAATGTTCTATGGCCCATGTTGCATTTGGTACACAATGTGTGTGTGTGTGTGTGTGTGTGTGTGTGTGTGTGTGTATACATGTGTATGTATGTATGTATGTGTGTGCATGCATTTATGTGGGTGTGTGTGCACGCATGTGCATTTGTGTGTGTGTGTGTGAGAGTAAGTGAGAGAGGGAAAGAAGAGGGAAGAGAGGAGAGATGATGGTGGCATAGAAAGTGTAAAGAGAGGGTGCTAATTTGTCACTTTAAATTCAGTATTTGAAAGTACCAGTGCTTGATCTCAGTGAGGAATAGGAACCTGAGTCAAGGAGGTCGGTGGGGCAGCCTAGCACCAGGAAGGCATGTGGTCGCTGGCACCCACTTTCCAGGTTCAAATCCTGGTTCCTGCATGTTCAGGCTGTGTCACTTTGACACTTCTCTGCCTTCGTTCCATCTTCTGTACCACAGGAAGAGTGATATTGGGGTCCTGAGATGATATCTGTGAAGCAGTTAAGGTGACACAGAGCCCCTGCTGGCCCACAAGAGGTGCTGGGTCAGGGGCCACAGGGGTTACCAGTCCTGTTCTCACCTCAGAACTTGCTCCCTTGGGGATTCCCATTGTGGAGCAAGGTCAGGATGCTGGTCTCTCCAGAGGCTCAGAGAATGCCTTTGCGTCCTGGCAGACATGATTCCCTTCTCCCTCCTGGGACCAGGACTTCCCAAGCTGCTGGGTGGAAGTATGAAGTCCCCATGGGTGAGAGGGGCAAGAGCATGTAGCTTCCTGTCTCCATCAGCCCTGGACTGTGGCAGCCAGTTCAGATGTGCCAGTGACCCACATCAGAGGGGCTTGTACTGAGAGAGGAGCCATGGCTCCATGGGAGAGTTCCCTGGACAGCTATCAGAACATAGGGGTGCAGGCACACAGGGTCTGGAGGTCTGGCAAGATCTGTGGGTATCTGCTCTGTGTCTCATGTGAAGTCAGAAGAATTCACGTCTCTGTGTTCTGCTTGGTTTTCATCAACAAGCTCTGCATCCTGCAGCACTTTCTATCCTCCCCAAACCCACGCACCCCATAGGGGCTGGGTTCCTGCATCAGAATTTCCTGAAATGCTTGGAAAAGGGGGTCCAGGCCCCCTCCCTAGTTCTGTCCCATCCCCCCACCTGATCTGCTGACTGTGGGTGTGGATCTCACCCCAGGGCATTTTCCTGGGGGAGCTGTGTCAGGGCAGGCATGTGTGCCTTTTGAGCACAGAAGCATGAACATTTCCCCCTGAATGGAGCTATTGGCAGACACGTTTTTCTGGCTCATACCCAAGAGAGCACATGGAAAGTCATCTTGTGCTCAGTGGAAGGTTGGCACAGGTGGCAGGGAGCGATGTTTGTGGGGACAGGCCCTGCTTTCTAGAGGGTGGCAAGGGGGGCACCCTGCTCCCGGGGCTGCTAATCTTTGTCAGATCTCCAGGGTTGACCTGGGCATACACGGGCTCTAGGAGTGTGGCGGGCTGGTTGATGCTGTTACGGCCAGGGGTCTCCAGACCAACCGCACAATCACACAGCTACCCCTGCTCCCCGTGCGGTTCTTCAGGGGGAATCTTGGTTTGCTAGGGCTGCCGTAACAGAGTACCACAAACCGAGTGGCTCTAACACAGAAAGACCGCCCACAGTTTCCGAGGCCAGAAGTCCAAGATCAAGGTCTTGGTTCCTTCCGAGGGCTGTGAAGAAAACTCACTCCACAGATTCCCCAAGCTCTTGGTGGTCTGCTGGGTTCCTTGGGTTTCTTGGCTTGCAGGTATCTCGCCCTGTGTGCGTCTCTGTCCAAGTTTCTGCCTTTATGAGAACACCAACAGTACTGAATTAGGGGTCCCACCTTATTCCATTAGAACCTGATTTGTATCTGAAACAATCTTATTTCTAAATAAGATCACATTCTGACACTAGGGGTTAGGGCTTCAACGCGTGAATTTTTGGGGGAGACGCAATTCAACCCATAACAGGGGCAATGACAAAAGGAAGCCAAATCCTGCTCTGTCAACACCTGAGCCCAATAACCATCACTGCAGGGCACTTGGCCAGAACTAAGCAGGAGACAGGGCCTTACACTAGAGGCTTTTGCTCTGTGAGTTGCCTTCCTCTGACGTCCCATCCTGAGACCATCCACTAACTCTGACTGCCGAGGGGACCATCCACTAACTCTGACTGCCGAGGGGACCATCCACTAACTCTGACTGCCAAGGGGAGGGAGGGGGAAAGGCATTAAATAAACTGACCACATGGAGGAAGAAACACTCCCTTTACACATTGTGATCCTGCCCAGTAGTGACATGTGACTGCTCAAAATTCTAACGCCTCTTTCCTGGAGGGAAGGGCACCAGGAAGGAGTGAGCAGAGCTAGATCTGGCAGGAAAACATGGGCTGAATTGTCCCTCTCTAAAGGGTCATCTGGAAGGGATCTGGTGCTTATGAAGATACCTGCCCAGATCTGGAATTAGAAGTAGTTGTGGCAATATGGAGACCCTTGCTTCTTCTCATCAACAAAAGGAGCTGGGCACTGTCAGAGCTAGTGTGGAACATAGCCAGCAGCCAGCAGCCAGCCATGGCAGGCACAGGGAGCCACCTGCATAGGGCCAAGAGACAGCCTCCCAGCCAGCCGCAGCCAAGCCCAGAGGGGGCATCCCAGCTACCCCATGCCAGTAGCCACATGGCAGCAGTGTCCAGGCCTGTATTCCTCCAAAGCACCTTTTTGCTTGGAGGTCCTGACAAAGGCCAGACATTAGCTTTTCAACACAGAAATTGTCATTGTGCATTGTGAGGAGGGGCAAGTGACAAAAGTTCCAGGCAGCATACAGTGACCTCATGGAAAAGGGGTTCTTGGAGTTGGAAGGGACCCCAGAGCCTCCTTTGTCATGTCTGCAGTGCTGAGATCCACATCTTGGTGTGGCCACTAGCCAGGACTTGGACTGCAGTTAGATGGAGCTGGGCTTCCCATGCAGGAGACCCTGACTTGCTGCTTACCTCTCTGAGCCTTGATTTCCTCACCTGTAAAACAGGAATAATGATTCTCATGCTGCTGGATAACTGTACAGTTAGAGACTGTACACACAAGTGCTTAGCCCAAAGGAGACACTAAACTGGGAATCATGATGTCTGTGCCAGGTGGGGAGCTCAAACTTGCCTTGAAATCTCTGAGAAGCAAATGCAATAGATTTTAACTTCTTAATTCTCTAAATGGTTTTTAGATTGTCCTGAATAATTTTATTCTGTGAAATCTACGGAAGCTGCAAATAACAATTTTGATCGTGCTGGATGGTTTGATGATATCTGGTTCTTTTCATAAATCCTTTTGGGAGAGCTAAAATGCTAAGCCTGAATTTAGCAATGTATGAAAAACTATAGACATTTTGGAAAAGCAATTTGGCATTGCATAGCAACAACGTGTTGGCATTCAGCTATTTCATTATTATTATTAGGTGTGAATTCTAAATTCAGGTTTTTTCCCCCTTTGAATTCATCACTTCTCAAAATAGATTTCTTAAAAGTACAGATTTTCTAAATGTTCACAGCTCCATTTCCCCATTCAGGCTCTCAAGGATATGAGAGGAAACGTAGCCACAGTCCCCCACAGGGTCAGAGGGTAATTGGCAGTGGTGCGGAAGATGGGATGCCAACTAGAGGGGCCTCAGAGTGGACTCCTTGAGGGTCTGCTCCAGAAAAGGGCATTTCAGTGAAGGATCGCAACCCACCATCTTCCTCCTCCTCCTCTTCGCCAGCTCTACAGCCCAAAGAAGGCTTAAGAATAATGAACTAAAGATAGCAGCACTGAGTTCCAGCTCAAGCTCAGTTCTTTCTGTACCTGGTCCTCACCTAGGCAGACCCCCAGGCTGAGAGCCACCACTACCTTCTATCTGCAGGTGCTCCAGGTAGAATCAGGTACTAGACCTCCAGTCAGAGGGGAGTACAGGGGCTGCACCTTCCGTGGCCACTGACTTGCTGTGTAATGTCTGGCAACCACTTTTCCTCTCTGGGCCTCAGTTGTTTCATATGATAAAGGGTGGAGGAGAGAGCAATATATATGATCTCCAGATTCTCTCCCAGCTCTGTGGGTCTTTTCTATTTTGTGTTAATACTGGATAATATCCAAATGTGGCCAAGGGTGCTGGACACACTTGAGAGAGTAAATGGCTTGATTTGGGTGGAGGGTAGAATTCTCTTGGGTGGTCAGGTTGAAAGAAGGCTTTCCCTGACCTCACAACATGGTATTAGCACCATGGAATGGAGCTGTCTGATGGCACCAAGAGGACTCTAAGATACTCAGGCTGGGTCTTCCCTTGTCCCCTCTCAAAAGAATGAGGGTTCGTCTAGGATCCCCTGACCATGGCTATTGTCAAACACCACCAGGATCCTAACCCAGAGAAGAGGACTTCCTTGCTAGAATTCTTTCCTGTTCACAGCATACTTTGAGCTTTGCAAAATGTTTTCAAAATTGTTCTCAGCTCTTCCTCCCATGCAACCTCCTTAGGAACACAGAGCCAGGATTGGAAGCAAACAGTGGGATCAGACTCTTCTAGTTAAAAGATCATTGAGATGATATTGTCCTACCTTTTTGTTTTTCACATAAGACATACAGGTCAAAGGAGTGAACAGAGGTGCCCAGGGCCACATGACAAGTCAGCAGCAGCGTTGGCACCGAAGCCAGGACAGCCAGCTATTAGCTATAGCTGAGTTCTCAGTGTGGCTTGGATTTCAGAGTCAGACAGACCTGGGTTCAAATCCTACCTTTGCAATTACTGGCCATGTGACCTTGGGCAAAGTATTGAACCTCCTGGGACATCTGTTTCCTTGCATGTAAAACAGAGATGGCCGTATCTCCCAGGGCTCAGCAAAATCACATATGGAAAGTGCTTAGCGCAGTGTGTAGAATAAAATACAGCCTGATGAATGTTCACTGTCATCATCATTACTGGTGTGAACTGCTATCATTGTTCTTTAAGGAGGCAGTCTCAGATGGACTGAGGGTTGGGCTGGGAAATCGTCCTCAGGGGCACAGACTGGAGCCCTGGCCCATGGCCACCCCAGGCTGTGCCTCGCTGTGCCCTCAATAACGGCTTCCCTGTTTCTCCGCAGGCTGGTGGAGCTCTTCTCCACGGCGCCCATTGGCTCCCACTGGGGGGTGCTGTCCAAGTGCTTGGCCTACAGCAAGGCCGCATCTGACCCGTTTGTGTACTCCTTACTGCGACACCAGTACCGCAAAAGCTGCAAGGAGATTCTGAACAGGCTCCTGCACAGACGCTCCATCCATTCCTCCGGCCTCACCGGTGACTCTCACAGCCAGAACATTCTGCCGGTGTCTGAGTGAAGGACCACGCTCCTACTGAAGAGTTTAGAATGAGGCAGCGGTGAGAAGGGAGGGAGGGCATGGGGGGCCCTGGGTGAACACCACCAGCCGCCAGCCCCTGGCATACCCAGTGATCCTGGTTCCCTGGCTTGTAGGGGCTCCAGAGCCTGCTTCCTGGTTCCTCAAGAGTAGATATTGGACAGTCCCTATTTGTCACCAAAGGATGACTATAGGCCATGTGCTGGCCTTTCTAAGAAGCTCCTGGACTCACCTGAGGCTCCCTGGGGGATGATACTCGGTTCTGTCACTGTCAAGGATGCAGAGAGCTGGTAGCAGGTGGGAAGCATGGTGTCCACCTGCCTGCTGACCACTGGATGCTGCTCCATGCTGAAGAAAAGTGACAATCTCCAGGGGACATTTCAGCCATGCCAAAGGGAGGCTGGCAGCGGTCATTTGGCCCAGATCTAACATGGCACCTCATCTCCACAGGGTAGTGGTGGCTGCTTCAATCCAAATATTATTCAGCTGGTACTAACGACATTGTGCCCAGCTGGGACTCTTGGGCTGTGTGCCTGAGGGAAAATGTGTCACAACTAGTGGCTGCCCAATTGCTGCTGGCCAGTTGTCTTAGAAATGGTCAATTGGATTCAACTTTTGTCCTCTCCTTCCCCCTAAAAGCGAATGTTTGTATGTGCAGACAATCCTAGCATGAAAATGGTTTAAATAGGCTGGTCCTACATATATTAGGTTCTTTCACCTGTGATTGGGAGGTCACCTTCTGATTTACAAGTCCTAATTGTTAGAGCTCAGTAAAGGCAGGAGGAAGGTGGTTGGTTGGTCCCCCCTTCCCCTGTTTGTGACCTGATTTTTCAGGAAGTGTTTCACCTTGTCTTATGCATCTTATCTGGCGTGTCCTGGGAGATGGATGAGCAAGAACTGGCCTGAGCAGGGATTTTTGCCTTGATTTTAAGTCACTGGGTTCCATTATCCTGGCGCCTCCATCTCCCTAGTTTCTGTAAGCCTATTAACAGAAAGTAGAGGCTGTTCAAGAAAGTGCCCTGTGCTAATGATGAGACGATGAAATTTTTATAGACTACCGCACCTGTAATACACATGCCAATCTGTTAGCAGCCCTGACTTGATTTAATAAAAACCAAGGAGAGCAGCCCATGCTTTCTGGCCCTCTCTTCTTTGTCTACCACTCCAAATTGACTTGTGAATACTCAGAGCAGTTATCTTTCAATCCTCGACTCTTAAGTGATTCCTCCAGGGTGGGAAGCATGGAAAGCAATGGAATCAGACAGCTCATTCTCTCCTTCCAGCTCTTTACATCCTAACTTTGTAGGTATAGAGGGAAGGGTGTGGTCCAACCGGAAGGAAGCGAAAAGGATCTATTGCTTTTCACTTCTAGGCAGCCCCAATTTTTAAAGAGAAGTGTGTGCGTGTTTATTTGAAAAGATGTCTTATTAACTCTTGGCACGTCCGTTAGAAAACAATTCACCTGGCTTAGTCTTGTCTAGTTTCAAAGTTTCCATGGAGACTAGAATGGAGACAGATGTAGTTTTCAAGGACACTTTGGCATTTTGAAGCTGCAGTCAGAGATGTGCTCATACCTGCTTGGGGAAGCCAATGGGGCACGACCCTTCCCAGTTTCATGATCTGGGGTGTCATGTTGGTAGCTGGAAATCAGCCACGGTGGGAGTGTTTATACCATGAAAACCAGCAAATGCTGTAAATCAGGCCATCTGCCCCACAGAGAGCTGGTTGTGAAACATCTACTAGCACGCTGCTGCTAGACATGACTCTGTGTGTCACTGAAACAAAATTGCTCTGGTTCAGAGATCCTTTGGCCACTCATGTTCCAATAGCAACAGATATTTGCTTCCTGCACTTGCCATCATCCCAACCCCAGAAGTACCATCAGGATGGAAACCAGCAGAAGCCTAGACAGGATGCGCAGCTGAATTGGAGGAGAGTAGCTCACTCCTCACACAAAGGCTTTCAAAGTTGGGCAAAAGAGGAGTAGTGGCCAGTGCATGAGGTCAGCCAACAGCAAAATACATTTTCATCAATATTGCTTTGGGAGAATAACTGTGGCACCTCCTCTGTTTGCTTTCCCTGTGCTGTAAAGGCACATGTTGTACTCCCAGTAGCAACTAGATCTCTTTTACCTCTTCTTTTCTTTTCTGAGACAGTCTCTCTCTGTAACCCAGGCTGGAGAGCAATGGCACCATCTCGGCTCATTGCAACCTCCACTTCCTGGGTTCAAGGGATTCTTCTGCCTCAGCCTCCCAAGTAGCTGGGACTATGCATGTGCACCACCATGCCCATCTAATTTTTGTATTTTTAGTAGAGATGGGGTTTCACCATATTGGCCAGGCTGGTCTCGAACTCCTAACCTCGTGATTCACCCTCCTTGGCCTCCCAAAGTGCTGAGATTACAGGCATGAGCCACTGCACTTGACCTCTTTTACCTCTTCTTTAGCTAAGAAGCAAAATCTGTCACCCACAACACCACATATCTTGAAAAGATGCTTTTCATAATTTTCACTATACCTTTAAAACCAATTGTACTGGTATCACATAGACAAAAACTCCAGATAAGTCCATTGATTGGGCATTTTCATTATTATTTGGACACAGGAATTAAATACCAAGGAAAAGTGAGAAGCAAATTACTGTATTAGCAGCCAGCATTGGCCAACTCAGCTGTAATTACCTTCAGAGAGATGTTTATTTTCATCGCTATACAGTTTATCAAATCTGCCCCTGGGTTTGTTACTCTCAATCGAATTAACTACCTCATTTTGTTAATTTAATTTATCAAAGGTAACATTGTTTTCTCAGATATCAAACACCTGAGATACAGAGAAACACCAAGATTTTCAGCATCTGAATCAAACTAAATCTACTTGCTTGACTTCACTCCAGGATGAGACTTGACATTTAAGGCCCAAACTCTGGTGAACAGTTGGACTGGGTGAAAACCTTTCAAGAAGCTTGAAAATAAGGCCCATAAAAGGGAGGCTTTCAAATTCCTAAATACACATATAGGGCTGAGTTCCTAGTTGTACACAATCAGAATTTGCCTTTTTAAGTCACCCTGCAACTATTCCAGTTTTTTCTATGGCACCTTTCTGAGAGAGAGGATTTGACAGCCGTGGGACCTCCAAAGGGGAAGTCCATTTGCATTGGTGTCCTGGTTTTTAGGGTTTGTCTCATGGTCAGCGCTCCTCTCAAAGATGGCTTTCCAATCACCTGCCTGTTTTTACTTAGAAACCAGGATTGGGCAGGAGGGGAAATGGATTTGAGTCATCTCAGACCAACTGTATACACTTCTAGGACTCAGCTCAGCCTCCTGTCCCCAAAAGCAATAAAACTCTCTCCTCGTGTTTGTGAAATTCATTTTCTTTTTCATGGTGCCTTTCTAAGAAAAGATGGGAAGAGTGGGGCCAGGTTCAGGTCCTGGTTGTCACCCTTTTACTTGCCTGGGTACAGGTAGATGAGGCCTTCCCATGGCTGCGATGTGACCCTTGCACATCTTGCGATGTGTTCCTTGGAGGAACCAAAGACTGTGCATTGTTAGAATTTAACCCAGATGCAGGTTAAACTAACTTGCCTGAGTTTAATGAGGACATTTTATTGGGTGCCAGGAATCCCTTGGGTCAGCTCCTATCCCCTGGACTGGTAGCACCATGGGATAAAGGGGTCCAAGACATATTTAGGGTCTCAAGTATCTGGAAGGGAGCCATTGGGTCTTAAATCACTATTCACAAGAGTCACCAAGGAAGGTTGTTTAAAATGCAGATTCCAGCATCCCCTCAGAGATCAATTTCAGCAGGGCCAGGCAGGACCTGGGTTTCAGCACTTTAATCATCGATGCCCAGGTGACTGATAGGCATTGTCTTCAAACCATCCCCTAAGGAATAATGATCTTGGGCACTTGGATAAACTCTACAGAAAACTGCATGTTTCTATTAATAAGTATCTAAGTTTCAATTGTCTTATCTTTCCCTAATTCTCCAAACAGTTCAATCTACAGCTCTATTCAAGGGCTGGGGCATTTTGTTTTCAGAGGAACGAACTTGATCTCTCCATGAAATTGCAAAAACCCATCTTCATTCCTTTCTATGGAGCTCCCAGGTCATGGGATGAGACGTATTTGGAGTACTGGCAGAAGATGGCAGTGCTGGCTGGTTCTGAGCGAGGAAGCCTTGTTAGAGGAAGGGATCATGGCATTCAGAGGGGTCCCCTCAGGGGCACTTGCTTGGGTCTTAGATCAAACTCTGCTGGGGCAGCCTGGCTGTGGGAGGCTATGACATCTGACACCTCTGCCACTACCTAGAGCTTGTCCTGCCCTCTTCCCAGCCAGCCTCACACACAGGAGCTGAGTCAGGCTGAGGCAGGATCAGCGAGAGACAGTTCTGCATGCCAGTCCCTGGGTGTGAGTCTCTTGGCTCCTAGCCCATCCCGTGGGGCTGCCGGTAATGACAGTGTCCTAATACCTGGTGGGTATGGAGGAAATACTAGACACCAGAATATGGACTCACATGGAGGGCCCTGGGATTGGCTCCGGGACCTGGGCTGGGCCAGACCTGGGGAGAGGGTGGGGGGAGCTTGGCCTCTGCAGTTTGCTCTTGCAGGTTCAGGGGAGAAAGTTGTCTGAGATCAGTGTTTAGAGGTAGTGTTTTCCACTAATCTTCATCAGAATCTTTTGATGTAGGTGCTGTCATTATCTCCATTTTACAGATTTGGGAGGATTTGAAGGTCTTGGAGGCAGGGAGGTTTGAGGGAGATTGCAAAACAGGGCAATGCTCTCAAGGAGGGAAGACCAGACCAGTGACCATGGGGAAACCCTTACCTGCACCCCACTCTGGGCAACTCTAGGCTCAGCAGATGTTTTTCTGCCATCGGGAAACAGCCCCTCGCTCTCAGCTCCTGGGCTAACACCCATACCCACCAGCCGGGCCTTGGGACCTCTCCCATCATATGGCTCCCACTTGCTTGGGAAGGACTTCTCTAAAATTCTCTTACTCTGTATGTGTTTCTAGGGGAATTCTGAGGAACAATGCTTTGCAGCAAGCTCTGTGCCCAGAACATACGGCTCACAAGCCCTTTGTGCTGACAGGGAATCTATCCAATTGTTTTGGTGTATGAGGCTCATTGTCAACCTGGATTTCCCCACAACTCTGGGCCAGCAGCCCCCAGGAGCATCAGTAGGACACAGCATTTTCCCTGGCACCAAAGTGGACCTCTTTGTGCCCTGCAGCCAGGAGGACTGACTTAGAGAGCCCTGGCATTGGCTCTGGGACCTGGGCTGAGATGGATTTGGGGAGAGGCTAGGTAGAGCTTGGCCTCTACACTTCGCTCTTACAGATTCAGGGGAGAAAGTAGTCTGAGAGCAGTGTGGTTTGCAAGTTTCCCACCTTCCCGGCTGGCTCCCATTGTCTTCTAGACCAACGGCCTGTTAGCCCCCAAAAAGTGAGTCCAACCCCAGGCCAGCTGCCTTTGCTATGGCCTAAGACTGGCCTGGTCAAAGGAAGGTGGCAGGAACTTCAGGCCTGCTCCTTCCTTCTTGCACCTCCTTCCACAAACGTGGAGTGAAAGAGCAGGAGCCGGATACTTGGCAGTTGATTATCTAGGAAGGAGGAATCAGAGGTCTCAAGGAACACAATTGTGCGACTTCCTAGGGAGTCTGCATCAGGAGAAAGAAGCGGCTAGAACACTTGGTGGTTTCGCTCAGCCTGCCCGAGACATCATCGCTGCGCAAAAGCAGCTATCTGTCAGGGGTCCGGAGGAGTGGAGTCCTGGAGCTGCTGGAAGGGCGGCATGTGGCAGCTGCAGGCTCTGGCCCAGAGCTGTGAACAGACTTGCCTGTCGCTCTCCAAACATTTACTGAACACCTACTGTGTGCCAGGCCCTCTGCTGTGTCAGCCTCTGGGGGAGACAAGTCATTCCTCTGCAGTGTAGGAAGCAGGGCTGCCCTGGAAGTGTGTGCTCAGTGCTGTGGGGTCCAGGGGAAGGGCTGGAGAATGTGGCTGGTGGGAAAGGAGGGTTCTAGAAAGCTTCTCAGAGGCAGTGGCATTGGGTCAGAACTTACAGTAGGGAAGAGCGTGTGGCAAGACACAGAAGAGATGGGAGCCTGCCTGGTGAGGGGTCCAGTGGGGACAGCGCTCAGTGTGGGTCTGAGGACGGTGTCAGGTGAGGGCTGAGAGGGAGGGCAAGTGCCTCCTGAGATGGGCTGAACATGATGATAATCTGTGGCCAATGGGAGGTAATAGAAGTCTTGAAGTTGGGAGTATCAGAATTAGGTCTCTTTTAGAAAAGAGGATATGGAGAAAATCCTCTATTCTTAGCTACCAAAAAAGGGAGGGAAGAAAGAAAAGCAAGACAGAAAAGAAGGAAGGAGAGAAGGAAGAATGGGAAAAAAGGAAGAAGGAAGGAAAAACAAAGGAAAGAAGGAGAAAAAGGGAAGGAAGGAAGGAGGGAGGGGAAGAAGGGAGGAAGGAGGGAGGGAGGAAGGAAGGACGGACAAATCTCATTCATTTTGAGGGTCATCTTCATTACACAGCATGGGAAGGGAAGCATAATTCACTCTCAAGAAACCAACCACATCAGCCAGGGCACATCTTCTGACAACATCCTGCGGGGAGCAAATGTTTTTGTTTGCCACACGTTTAATATCAATGCAGGGTCCCAGTGGGCACTGCCACATACCCCTGGGACAAATGGAAAAATCCACGCAGCAGAAACAAGCAGTTGGCAAAAGCTGTCCTCATGCTACTTGGCAATTCAGTCACCCTTCCTTCACTCCCACACCTATCTCCGGGTGTTGCACAGT
Organism: Plecturocebus donacophilus; assembly: GCA_004027715.1. Lineage (NCBI taxonomy): Eukaryota > Metazoa > Chordata > Mammalia > Primates > Pitheciidae > Plecturocebus > Plecturocebus donacophilus. The sequence goes on from PVKP010010806.1 coordinate 46,632, forward strand.
TTGCCCGTACAGTGTGTCGTGTAAATAGCATCCAGCATTTAAAGGTCAAATTTTAGGAGTCTAATCAGTCTTAGCAGTGTTCTGGTTCATCACGTACACTTATATTTAAGGACTTTTAAAGTAATTTGGATTTTTGACTCAAAAGAGGATGTGTACCCCTTGGGGCGTGCGTGTGCTCTTAGGAACACCAGCGTGTGGCATTTCCTGTGTCCTCTCACGCATGCTCAGCATGTCAGTGTTGTACTCATTCCCTGGCATGGAAGAATTGTTGCACATCCTTAACAGAAGCCAAAGTCCATGATTTGATGGTTTCAAGAGCCTAAAATCTGAATGTGGAGACAGGAAGTCTACTCTGAACTGTGAGACTTAGAATATCACCACCAAGGCTCAAGGCTTCAGTCATACCCAGGACCATCCTCAGGGATTGGGTTTGGTGTTGGGGGAGCATTGGATGTCATCATATTGACACTCAATTGATTGGATGACCCAAGATGATCAGTTTCCTAAGAACTAGACCATAGTGATTGCTCATGCATTGGCTAAAATACTAAACAACCTGCACTCAGCCTGACATTGCATTGCTCTCAACTCATGTATTTCTAAACCTTTGCTTGAGTTATTAATAGTAACCAAACCCCCTGCCCTAACAACCTTCGAATGTCAAATTCCCTTAAAAACAGAAATTGTTCCAAACTTCAACACTCCCTGTTTTACAACAAACATATAAATACAACCTTTTCTGGTGTGCAGAGACACTTGTGGAGTCTGGTGTGCCGCCCGCCCCATCAGGATTTCCCCACGGCAAAGTGGCTAACTCTGGATCACAAATAGCCTTGGAAGTCCAGCAACGAATCAAAAAGGTGCCTTGCCTGGCCCCCATTACCACCTAGGGTGGTTTTTTTAGACACTGGAATAGGCCAGACTTAATTTTCTCAGGCTTATCTGGGAGAAGAATCAAATCCTGCCATCTGGATGTGCATTATTCATGCTGGTGTTTGCTGAGGAAACTCCTAAGAATGCATAGATCTCTCCTTCTGCCTTGGTATGTTTTGTGTAGTGGATGCCAGTAGACGACTCCCATCCATCCTTCTTCATGGTACATGCCCATTTCCCCAGACAGAGGCTTCACTCTGCCCAGTGTCCAATGGGAGAACCATCTCTTCCCTTTAGTGAGAAGACCGTTGGCTAAATGGCATCCTCAGTGCTCCTGGAGGTGCCTAGTAATGAGAGGACTGAACTTCAATTCTTTACATTTTTTGAATGTTCATAGATTCCATTTTTTTCACATGTGTGCAAAGTGGGGTGGGGGAACTCACACCAACCATAGATTGGGGGATCCAAAGAGTGGCTGATAGATGATAGAAGGAAGTCCACATTAAGGAAACCTAAGGTATGTGCCAGCTGGTTTAGCATTCCATATGGAAATGCACTTTATATTTGCACACTTCAAGAATACTTTTGGAAACCAGGATTTAGAAAAATAAAAGATATTTCATTCCTGGGGACAAAGTGACCTGCAAATGATTGGCTTCTGCACAACGTTGCAATCCCTTAATGTCAGATTCTTAGGAAAATGGGTGGGACATCTGTGTGTTTGTGTTGCAATGAATGTGCCCATAAGCCTGCACTCTCATGAGACTGTGTGCCTGATTATATGCATATGGGTGAATGTCCATGAACACAAATAGCTGCACACGGAGCAGAAAACAAATGAAGCAAGAGTTTAGCATCCTCTCGTGTGTGTTAACATTGCAGTTTTACATTTACCTTCTTCTAATCTATTAAACATTAAGTATGGCTCCATTTATTTATTTTTTTTAATATTACCAGAAGCCCTCCCACTATGGCAATATTACCTTCTGTGTACTCCACTTGCCAACAGCTGTTTTCTGTTGAAATGGGACTCAAGAATTTTGAATCCAAGGCCAATGCTGCCTGCTCTGTTTACAATGGTTTGTGTTTCGTGAATACATATCAAATGTTGTAATATATTTTTATGATAGAATTGATGGTTAATATGGGGGAAAAGTATATATTGTGATTCTGTCCAATAAAGCCTCCTGCTATAAAATCTCATGCACACTTTTGATGACCTGATGTAAATACATTTTTAGGTACAGGTTAATTGCCAGAAATGTTAGTTTCCTGTAATTTCATGGTGACACCAAAGTTTCTATTTCTTCTCTTTCCTGTCTTCCAATATTGTATGCTTTTCTCTCCCATGTCCACTGCCCCAGGTGCTCCTGGCCCCCCGCAGCCTTCTGAGTAGGAGGTATTCATCCTTTGAGGGGCATCTTAACTTGCCCAAAACCATAGCAGCCCTCCTCTTCCCAAACACTGTGACCAGGCAGATGCGTGTGCCCCACCCTCTCAAATACCTTGTAATTTTTGCCACTTTGGCCCAGTTCCTCAGGCTTTTTTAGATGACTAATTAACTTCTTGGATCTCAGAAACAGAGTAGGAGGGGCCTAGGAGGAGGAGGACCAGACTTCTTGGTTTCCTGCTGTGTGCTTGGCATGTTGCTAGGGATCTTGGCTACAGTTTCTAATTGAAGAGCTCCAGAAGTGGGGCTTCTCCAGTGCAGAGAGGTTAAATGACTTGCCCAGGATCACACAGTAAGGGGGCGCAGAGATTCGAACCCAGGTGTGACTGATACTAAACTCCTATTTTTACCAAATCCGTGAAGACGCTTCCCGAAGATTCAGCAAAGGCCTCTCTTGCAGTTGGGGAGATTGACGCATAGAGAAGGAACGGACTTCTTGACACCAGATACTACAACTCACATGCCCTAGGATCTTAGGCAAGTCACTCCATTCTTTCTAAACTCTACGGTTTTCTGGTTCCAATATCAGATTTGCCTCTTTCTGCCCCTTTCTGTGGTATCATTTCCTCCTCTTCAAATGGAGAGAAGGTCTTTGTATTCCTCAAGGTCTTCTGAGGATTAAATCAGCACATAAAGCACATGCACCAGGCCACTGTTCAGAGCAGACGGACCTCTTCTTGCTCTCCAATGCTGAGTTTGGCTGTCTTCAGGGGAGTTGTGAGTTTCCTTGTAGGTCAGCCCAGCCCCCAGCAGAAAAAAGGAAGCAGAAAAGCTGCTGTGCCTGGGAATGGGAATGGGATGCTTCAGTCTGTGGGGGCCACTCTCCCCACCATGGGAGCATCTCTAGTGTCAGCTCCGGGGGAAGATCCGTATACTGACTAAGGCTGTGAGCGGCTACCTACCCTGAACTCCTACCTAGTCCCAGATATTTAGCTGCACTAAATACTCCAAAAGCACCATCTCATGTAACCTCTCAATACTCCTATGAGGTGAGTATTATTCTTACCCCATTTTATAGGCGAGGAACCTCTAGGGATGGGGCAACCTGTGCAAGGTGACACAGCTGCTCCTGGAAAGGCCAGCTCCATCTCTCTTGCTCCTACTGGCCTCTTCCTTCTGCAGGGAACCTGCAGGGACCCTGCAGGCAAGCTGGGGGCACCCAGGGAACCACTGTCCCGGCATCAATATCCACACTGAGACTTACTACTCTCTCTTTGCTGACTTTCAACAAGAGTTTAAGATGAGTATTAACAGAGTCACATTCCATCTTGACTTCTTATTTATTTCATTTGGCCTGATACAAGGCTCTTCACTCTCTTAGCTGCAATTTTCTCAACTTTAAAAATAAAGCTGGGTGTAAGATTCGCCATAGAAACCAATAGAATAGAGTCCAGAAATAGACCAACCCATAGATAATCAATTGACTCCAACAAAGATGCTAGGATAAGTCAGTGGGGGAAAATGATAGTTTTTCATCATGTGGTACTGCAATAGCCACATACAAAATAAATAAATACACCTCCACCCATCACTCACCCTATGTGCTCAGCTTAACTTGAAATGTCTCAAGACCCACATGTAAAGATGGATAATATAAAACTTCCAGAAGAAAACATAGGAGAAAATCTTTGCAACTTTGAGACATGCAAAGGTGTCTTTGATAGAATGCAAAAAGCATAACTGTAAAATTAAAATTTGATGACTTGGACCTCATCAAAATGAAAAACTTCTGCTCTTGAAACATCATTTTAAAAATGAAAAGAATAGCTACAGAATGGGGAAAATATTTGCAACTTATACGTCTGTCAAAAGAATAGTATCCAGAATACATAAGACAAATAACCCATTAAAAACGGGGAAAAGATTTAGACTGACACTTGCAAAAGAAGATATGCCAGTGACCAACAAGCACATGAAAAGATCTCACCATGATTAGCCATCAGGAAAGGGCAAATTAAAACCGCAATGAGATACCAGTACATATCCATTGAAATGGCTAAAAGTAAAGATCGACAATTCCAAGTGCTGAAAAGAATGTGGAACAACTGAAGCGGCCACACACTGTTGTTGGGAATACAAAATGATACCATCATTTTATATCATGTGAAAGAATGTTCACAGTAGCTTTATTTGTAATAAACAAATGTGTACTTTAATTGTACTGGTATTTATGCAAGTATATACATTTATTAGAGCTCATAGGGTCTCAACATTTTAAATGGGCACATTTTATTGTATATAAATTATGCCAGAATAAAGTTGATTTAACAATAAGGAAAGCTGTTTCCCTTAAAGGTAAACATCAACTTACTGTAATACCCAATAACTCTACCCCTAGGTTTTGTTCCAGAAGAAATGAAAATGTGTCTGCAGAAAGAATGTTCACAGTAGCTTTATTTGTAAAAAACAAAAACTGAAAACAACCCAAATGTCCATCAAACAATTGGGGTATATTCTGTTTTATTCTATTTATATAAAATGTTAAAAAAGAAAGAAAGAAAGAAAGATGAAACTAATCTACAGTAACAAAAAATAGATCAATGGTTACTGGGATGGTAGAGATTGTAAAGAGGCACAAAACTGATATTTTGGGGGTGATGGGAATCTTGTGTACTTTAATTGTACTAGTGGTTATGCAAGCGTTTTCTTAGAGCTCATAGGGTTGCAATACTTTAAATGGATGCGTTTTATTGTATATAAATCATAGCAGAAAAAAACTGATTTAACAAGGAAAGCTGTTTCTCTCTAAGATTCCTTCTAGCTCCTGGAAACCTCAACAAATTTGCAGAATTACCTTCTCCTCATTATGCAAATTCTTCGCTTTTTCACACTGCCTCAAATTCTCCCAATAAAATGAAATTCATCTATGCGAACTCATCTTCCTTTAGAGCAGGGGTCTTTAACCCTTTATGTGAGCCTGTTGCCAGCCTGTGAAACCTATGGACTTCTCCAAATAACATGTTTCAAAGAAGGAGGTAAAATCCGTAAGATTTCAAAGGAGGCCAATTATATTAAAATATAGCTATCACCATATTTTTAAATATTTGCATTTGCAATATAATAAGATCTGTGCTTTGTTAGCACATTAAATGACAAGATCTAATGGCAGTCTAAAAATCACCATCATTCTAAAACATGAGCCAAAACATATTTCAAATGCCTGCAACAACTGTAAAGTGATATGAAGATGCATATGCTTCCTGTTGTTGACGAAGTCACAGGCCAGCTGACATCCATATAGTCTATTCCTCATTTGTAATGGAAAGTAATACTAAATTTTAATTAGAAGTTAATGAGAATGAAGACATCATTTTCCATCCAACTTCATAGACTGAATTATGTCTATGGAACCCAATACTAGAACCCCTAGTTTAATGAGTGATTTATATCTAGTGTGAAATTTTTAATCAGATTTATTTCAGTTAATTCTGAGACTAGCCCCTCACCCACATGAAGGTGGGAAGGAGGCTTGTAGCACCAGGTAGGGAGGGTGGGGAGGACAGGGAGGGCTCTGAGTGCGGGCAGAGCTGGAGAATGGATGCAAAGTCAAGATGGGAAGGAGCCACCTCAAGGTTTCACGGGTGTGGTGGTGGGGGCCTGGTTTAGCTTCTCTCCTCCTCCTGACAGCTCTACAGAGACAGAGCTCAAGGGAAGGTTTTCTTTGGGTTCCCCAGAGTGGAGTGCCCAGCTCCTATGGGCCCTAACTGAGGCACTAGAGGAAGGATGGGTGGGCAGAGCCAGGAGTGGGCACACCCTTGTGCCCAGGCTTCTAGGTCTCCTGGGTTGGGCAGGACACAGAGCAAAACCCCTTTTCCAGCTCACACAGTTCCAGCCAGCTGTTGTCAGGGCAAAGCTCCAAGCTGTCCTCTGAGATCGCACTGCTACAAGGGTAAACTTCCACCCAGGGCTCTGGACTTTGCTTCAGGGTGCTTTGCTCTCTGCCCAGAAAGAATACCCCAGGAAAAGAAAGACAAGGGGTGGTTACCTGCTGAACTCCCTGCAGGTTTACCCTGAACCGGGGCCCAGCGAGGGGAAAGGAACTGGCTGAGGTCACCAGGAGGTCAAGGACATGCTGGTGCCCCGCCAAGCCTGGGCTTCTGCTCTCTCCTCCCCTCAGACCAGCTCCCATGGGAACGTGAAGAAAGGAGGACCACAGGCACCAGGGAGGCCACCCTGGGGACACGCAAGTGGTTAGAGGCAGCTCAACCTGACATCATCCAGGGCACTTTTATAAACAGGAAAAATGTGGGCGAGCAAAGAGTACAGGCTCCTGTCAGCACCACCAGCTGGTAGGTGATGAAACTGCACATTAGCCCTCAGGTCCATGGTTCCCCCAGCTGACCATGTATCAGAATCACTGGGATTGCTCATTCAAAACATGCCTGCTGGCACCAGGCCTGACCCTAAAGAATCAGCAGCTCTGCAGAGGGGCCTAGCACCCACACCATGAATGAGCAGCCCAGATAGCTCCAGTGTGTGGCCAGGTTTGGGTCCTATGGCACTGAGCCATTCCCAAGTGCAGCCTCAGATGAGGTCCTGAGCTGTGGGTAGAGGGAGGGAAGACGTCGGGGAGAGTGTCTGGCTCAAGACACTTGAGTCACCCTTTCTTTTTGTTGGTTGGTTACATCTAAAACTAAGGATGGGTGGCTGGGTTGGGGGCCAGAGCTTAGCCTCAGGTGAGCTCAGGGCCAAGCTGAGTGTGCCCTGAGGCTTGGGGCAGAAGCATGCAGACTTCCCATCCCTGTCCCCCACCCTTATCCTGCCCTTCAGTGGCTATCTGAGATGGCAACCAGTGGCCTCAAGCCCCAAGGGACAAAGCTGCACAGGGCTTTGGCCTGGATCAATGGCCTTAGGACTCAGGCCACACATAAGTGGGGTGAGTGCAGCCAGACCTGGCAGGACAGTGTGTGTTCTCCAAAAATCTGTCTTCACTCTGACTCGATCGCCAGGGATTCTGTTGCCCAGTCTTAACAGAAAGGCACCTCTCAGTTTCAGTTTAGCTCCCCGCCCATCACATCTCCACAGTGGTCCATGGAATCAAATGCGTCCCACAGCTTGGCCCTTCCAGCTGACCCAAGATGCCCTCCTCACCGACAGCTCCCACCCCCAGGTCCCTGCCTCTCAACTTCTAGGGCTGCCATATGCTTGTGTCTCCTCCTTGGGTCACCTACTTGGACCCAGCTTCCTGTTTTGCTCTAGGCTCTGCTTTCTCTTGTGGTGTTGGTGTTACCAAGGCCTCAGGTGAGAAACTCCCTCCTGCAGTGTGGCTGTCTGTGGAGAAGTGAGGCACCCGGTGGGGAATGGGATACAAGGGGTGTCTGTGCACTCCAAGCTGTGGTCCCCTGGGTTATAGACCAGGTTTCATCCAAAGACCCTTGTGATGAGTCCAGGCTTGAGTTTAGTCCCTATTCCAAGACATGAGTTTGCATTTCTTCTTTCATTAGAAGACGACATTTCGAAATTTCCCTTGGTTTCCAAAAAGCTTAGCTTAACATTTTTCCAAAATGTTAGCTTTTTGATAGAAATCAGTTCATGGACCCCTTGCTTTTAGGTGATATCTATTCTATTTCATCCTTAAATGCCAATTTGTCATGCATCCAAACTTGCTATGTCAAGCCTTTTGAATGAATGCAGGGCATACATCTTAAATTAACTCCATGAAACTTGAGTGACTAGCACAGACATTTAAGAAGGTATGTGAGTAGGACATTATTTCCCACAATTCACCTGGCCTTCTTGCACTCATAGTGCTTTCAGCAGCTGGAGAGCATTTTGTGTTGTGTCCTAAGTTATTGACAATGAAGGGATGGGAGTGAAATCAATTATCGGATAACAAACAAGTACTGCCATGTCTGATGGGTAGAAGAGAGGGGCACTCACCTCCTCAACACGTGAGATGACACTGCCTTGTGGCAAGCTCTCCCCAGGAAAGAGGAAGAGCCCTGGGCAGACGGGATAGGGAAGGATGCTGCGGGAATCATGGAGGAAGCTCGGAGCTGCCCGCTGGAGCATGCAGCCTGCTGGGCTACAGACAGAAAACCTGGTTCCGCCCTGGTTTGGAGGTTTGCTGGCTATGTGATCCTTGACAATTTACTTCCCCTCTCTGAATGTCAGTTTTCTCTACTGTATAAATGAAACAGTAATAGCTACTTTGGTTGTTTGTGAGGGTCAAATGCAAAACATATACAGAAGCCCCATAAAATGCAAATACTTTTATCCTCAGTTCCGTGCAGAGGCCACTGTGTTTACTTATATATTGATTCTCTCTGTCCTCTCTCCCACCCCATCCTTCTCCCCACATGCCCTCACCTTCTTGGTTTTGCCTTGCCAGAAGGTGGGGAGCATAGTTATTAGCTTAGAGCAGTTGCACTCTTGGGGTTTGCTTCCACCAAGAAGACGGTGATCCCTGGGGATTGTAATTAATGAAGGCAGACTGATTAGCAATGAGCCACTGGATTGGGGTGTTTGCTGATTCACCTTGGAAACACTAGATCCTGAGTCCCAATCTGCTTCTACCACATCGGTCATTGTTCTACTTCTGCACTGCCCTGTGCAGAAGCAACTGCGCTTACTCACATGCTTACGTACCAAGTCTGTCTCTTCTCCCACCCCCATCCTCTTCCTCATATCCTAAGTGCTCAGCATGGTGCTAGGTACACAGCAGGCACTAAGTAAATGTTTCTTTAATTGAATTCCCATTAATAGCTACACTATGGGAATGATACTTTCATGATAGATTTTTCCATCACCCCTTAAGTTTCTGCAGACATTAGAATTCACAGAGAATGCTGTGTTCCAAGTCAAAATATTCATTATGACACATGCTGTTTGCAATTTCCCCAATCCAAGTCATTACCCATAATGTGCTTGGGGAAGAAAACAAACCTCTCTTATTTTGCTGCCATGGAGTGGTTGGGGCCAGAGCTCTGCCTCCAAATTCTGTGACCTTTCCAGGAGCACTTCTCTGTTGATCATGACCAGGAGGCATTCCAGGCTTGGGAGCACCAGCCAGAGGGCCCCCAGCCAGATGAGATCTAGTCACAAATCTCAGCAAGGTCAGGCAGCCCAGGGACCCCAGGAATGAAGCCCACCAGACATGTGCTAAGGACAGCATGCTTATCTGGAATGCTGGATACCCCGTCATGCATTGTAGAAACATGGAGATCCCCGTTTGACATTTTCCCCTGTTAATCCTATTTTTTAAAAATAGCTGTTTAGTACAGAAGTCTCTTCCTGGTCTCATTAGGTGTCTCCTCATAATTGCAGGTTTAAAAGCAAGCTCAAGGAAGAGCCTTTCAGAGAAATTAAACCTAAAGAGAAAGGGAAGAGAACAAGAAAATGCGTAGGAGCTGGATAATTGCATGCCTGTGTCTCTAGCGGTGGGCTCGGGCACATAGAGCAGCAGATGGGATCTAAATTCAAGGAAAAATCGAAATGAAATGCAACTCAGACAAATGATCATCAAAGCAAGCCATGAGAAGTTCTGCACAAGCCTCCAGCTAGTTATTTGCTTCATGACTTTACCTGGTTAGTTGGCTCCATTGTTTCTCCCCAGCCCCAATGTCACTCGGCTGCACCTCCTCTCTCTCCTCTTGGTGGGGGGAAGAATTCTGGCAACTGCTTCTGGGGCTGCGGGTCATAGGACATTATCCAAGAGACTGTTTTCCTACACTTTGCCTCCCTGCGTTTCCCACCAGCTGCGTGCACTTTGATCTAACCATCTGCAAACCTCCCCAGGACACTTGGGGCTCCTAACCCTGTACTATCACATAGCAGGTGCTAGTTTTGTTTTTAACATGGGCTCGTGCTTTGAAGCAACTTCAGCATGGCTGAGTGTAAAGCCATGAGCTTTGGAAGCAGAATGACCTAGAATGGAGTCCCTTGCTTGCCATCATCTTGACCTTAACCTTCATCAGCAAACTGTTGACAACAGTAGCTGAACCCTTAGATTAAGTGAGTGATTCTGGAAGGTGCTGGCACACAACAGGCAGCATTCGTGCTAGTTCACCGCTTAGCCTCTAGTTTCTCTGAGGTGAGGGTGGTGTTGAGTTTTCAGAACTTCTAGCCCTTCCAGGGCATCATGAGGCGGTGTGGTCAGTGAGAGGAACCCCATGGGTTTGAGACTCTGGTTGCTAACTCTGTGACCTTGGTCATGGCCCCAGTGTCTCTGGACCCATGTCTTCCCAGGACCATCAGGGATATATAGAGACATCTATATGTCTGCCTGCTCAGCTTAGCTGATCAGGCTGCCATGAATTCTGAGTTAAGCTTGAAAACAAGTTCTATCAACTGTTAAAGGCGAGCCCTAACTCCACCCCAAATTAGTGCCTTAGGACAGCTCTGGAAACCCAAGAAGGAAAAGAGTTCTCAGGGACTTTTCCTGGGGACTCCCTGTGGGCTGGCAGCATGACTTTCACGCAACTGGTGCAGTGGTGAGGGTGATGGCTTCGGAGCTGGAAGAACCACGCTGGCACTAACCCACTGTGCAACTTCGGCCATGGCCCAAACCACCATTTCCTCACCTGATCATGGAGATTATATCCAGATAAGGAATGTAAATGTTCTTTATGAACTGCAAATCCATGTCCACATGTTACTTGTTCTTATAACTCTTTAATCCCAGGGAATTCCACTTTCAACATTACTCACTTGTTGGTACTTAACTTAAAACTCCTGTAGAAGGGAAGATACACAGACCTTCACTGAAAACCCACTTACGTTCAAGCATCATTTTAAGCAATTAGCCTTAACAAGGCAATGTTTAATGAAGATTGTGGCTGGCAGAATAAAGGCTCCCTCAAGATGTCCGTGCCCCACTCACCAGCATCTGTGAACATGTTACCCTACATGGCAATGGGACTTTGCAGCTATAACTAAGCGAAGGAGCTTAAGTTAGGGATACTATCCTGCATTATCAAGGTGGATAATGTAATCGCAGGGTCCTTAAAGGTTGGTAGAGAGAGGCAGAAGAGTGAGAGGGGGAGCTAAGAAGATGGAAGCACAGCTCAGAATCGGAGAGAGATTTGCAGATGCTGTGCTGCTGGCTTTGAGATGTAAGGAGCTGGGAGCCAAGGAGTGCAGATGGCCTCTGGAAGCTGGAAGAGTCAAGGGAAGGGATTCTCTTCTGGAGCCTCCAGAAAAAACGCAGCCCTGCAACCCCTTGGTTTTTGCCCAGTGAGACTCCTTTTGGACTTCTGAACAACAGAACTGTACGATGATAAATATGTGCTATTTTAAGGCCCAAAACTTGTGGCGATTTGTTAGAGCAGCAAAAAGGAATTATTCATAGATGGATGAAAGCTTCTGCAACTTGTGTACAGAAATCCAATATCCCAGGTACAAAATGGGAGAAAATGGGTTCAGCAGCTGAGCTTCAGAACAGAGCATGATGGCTATGTGTGGTGATGTGGTGGTGATCACAATGGCAGATTTAGGGTTGAGATTTTCATGAGAAGCGACTGGAATAGAAGCGGAAGTGGCCCACATTTGCCAAAGTCATTGTGTCACAGAAATAGTAGGTTCAGTTCAGGGCAAAACAATTCCAGGGGGGCATTACACACCGGCACATCTAAGAGCTGTGAGAGCAGTAGCACTCATATCTTGCTGGAGGAGAACAAATTGGTTCTGCCTCATTGGATGGCAATTTGGCAACATGCATTAAAATTTTAAACACACATATCCTTCAACCTAGCAACTGCATTGCTCCAAATTTATCACACAGATAAGCTATACAAAGAAGTATATATGATGCAGGAGATTTGTAACTGCCTGGTTTGTAGGAGCAAAAGATTGGAAACTACCTAATGCCCATCAATTGTGTGACTGGTTTAATAAACAATGGTACACTATGGAGCTTTTAAAATAAGCAGGTGGAGCTTATACACCGATGTGCGATAATTTCCAAATTTTATTCGTTGTGTTTTTAAAAAGCAAGCTACAGAATAGTGTGTTTACTCTTTTTGTCCAAAAAACATCTGTAGACTTTGCAAATGCATAGAGTTCCTTTGAAAAGATACACAAGAAAGTAGGAACACAGCTCAGGAAGGAGAATGAGGGATCAGGGGCGTGGCAGATGAGATGTCATTTGCCCTTCCCCTTACAGTCTTCAGCATTTTCTTTTTCCATGAACTTACATAGTAAAGAAAAGAAAGATGCAAATGTTTTGTTGTTGTTGTTGTTGTTGTTTTTTAAAAGTAAGGAAGCAAAGATCCCTGACTCCAGCTCATGCGTGGGCTGTTAAAGGAACTAGAATGCTTACCCTAGGCAGAGGACAGAACCCATGGAGAAGATTTGTACTTGAAATAGACAAGACTTTTTTGACCATCAGAGCCACCTAAAGAAGAACCAGGCTGTCCCAATGAGGAGTGCATGGCTCCTGGCTGCTGGGGCTACCGAGGCAGAGACCAGATGAACCTTTCTCACGGGGGTCACAGCAGAGTATCAGGTTCTGGAGGATTTTGTTCGGTGCAGAAAGTCCTCCCCAGGCAGCAGCTGGAATCATGTGGGGAACTTGTCAATCCCACTGGTGCCAGGGCCACCCCAGACCAACTGAACCATAATAAGGAATATGAGCTCTACTCTGGCCGCATCTCACATCTTACTCCAAAGGGAGCTCAGAACCTTCCAGTGGTTTCTCATCATACTTAGGACAAAGATGATATCCTTACTAAGGCCTCGAGTCCTCTTGTGGTCCATTTTCTGCCGGCCTCTTTAGCCACATCTTGGCCCTCTCACTCACTCACAAGGATGTGTTCTGCTATCGCCTGAATGTTCATGTCACCCCAAAATTCCTAAGTTGAAATCCTCACCTCCAAGAGGATGGTATTACGAGGCAGAACCTTTGGGAGGTGCTTAGATCCTGAGGATGGAATCTTCATGAATGGGATTAGTGCCCTGAAAAAAAGAGACTGAGAGAGCTCCCCTGTCCCCTTCTGCCGTGTGAAGACACGCCGAAATGGCCATTTATAAACTGGGCATTAGGACCTCACCAGACACCAAATCTACCAGTTTCTTGATCTTGGACTTCCTTTAATCTTGGACTCCAGGACTGTGAGAAATACATTTCTGTTGTTTTTAAGCCATCCAGTTTTTGATATTTTATTTTAGCAGCTCAAATAGATTAAGTCAGAGTCCAGCTGCTTAGTGCCACAGACTTATCAGAAGCACCACTAACACATTCACTGTGCCTCTTGACTATTCTGTTATTTTTTCACTTTGATTAAAAACTCAGGTGTGCTTGTTACTTACTTCAGGTGTTGGCTAGGACCAGGGGCAGCTGATTATCCCATTATAGAAACCACGTACTTGGAATCATTGTGCTTCAGAGTGATCCAATCCCATTCACCTGAGCAAAGTAAAAGACTATATTTCTCTTAAGATCAGGCATAGGAAATGACTGAGTTATTATTAGAGAGAGTAGCTTGGCTGGCTAGTGGATGGAAATTTTACCCACTGAGATCAAGAACGGGGTGTGGGAATGATGGGTCCATTTGGGAATACCTTGAGTCTGAAGTGGATGAGTCCAGGGGATAGTTCGTTGATGGTTTTAAAGGAGGAGGGAGAGTTGTAGGATGGAGAGAAAGATTTGGGAATCATATAGATTTAGGAGGTGGTTGAAATAATCCAAGTGAAGAAATTGCCCAGCAACTGTGTGTTCAGTGAGACTCAGAGAACCTTTGATGAGGCAGGTGGAGAGAACAGGTGGAGACTGAGAAGACGCAGAGACATGCGCAGTGAGAACTAGAAGGAGCAGGGCCACAGGAACCCAGGATGAAGAAGCTCCAAGACAGTGAAAATGAGGCAGAAAGCATCAGTCAGGTCAGGCCGCCTCAATGATGTTGGACAGAGGAATGAAGATGGTGGAGACTACCGGACTGATGAAGGACCTCATCTCCCATTGGATAGATAAAAACTGACCTCCCCTCTCTGCACACTAAATAAAGTGAAAAAGAAAAAGAAAGACAAATGTTCCTATTTTTCCAGCCCCTCACTGGCCCAGGGGCCTCTTTTCCCAACCTCATAGATCATATGTGTGTGTGTGTGTGTGTGTGTATGAGCCTGTGAGGTGTTGTGTTTAAGTCACTTTGCTTTCAGGTTCTTGCCTTAAAACTATTTAAAACGGGGGGGGGGAGCGGGGAAAGTAATGCATCCTGTATCAGTCAGGGTTTTCCAGAGAAATAGAACCAATATATATTAAGAAATGTATTTTAAGGAATTGGCTCATGTGATTGTGGGGGTGGCAAGTGTGAGACTTAGGCTGGAAACCCAGGCAGAAGTTAATGCAGTTGTCTTGAAATGGAATTTCCTCTCCAAGAAACCTCAGTTTTTGCTGTTAAGGCCTTCAACTGATTGGGTGAGGCTTTGCCCCGTTATTGAGGATAACAGTCTTTCTGATTTACAGTCAACTGAGAATAGATGCCAACCACATCTACAAAACACCTTCACAGCGTCTTAATGCTTACTTCTGTGCAGCCGTTCTTCTTTTCCTGGCTTTTAAAATCAGTAGGTCCCCAGTGAGAAGCACCCACAAAGGGCGTGGTTGTGGGTCTCCCTGGGATGTGGATCTGCATTTCTCACTCTGACCTACCGGAAAGACTCAGTGGCAATGATCCCTCAGTGGGAAAATGATCAGCCTTGGGCAGTTAAAACCCTGCTGGCTGATTCTTGTTTGGTTAAACAACTAGCTACTATCACCTAGCCAAGTTAATGCATAAAACTAAACATCATACATTCCAAATCATGGAAACTGCTAACTTCCCACCTAAGCTTTATCTCTGACAGTTTCATTTCTGTTTAACAAGATACTAGAAAATGGAAGAAGAACCTGGCGTGGAAGGTCCTCCTCTGGTCCCTCAATAGGTCACGGGATAGCAGAGGAGGCTGCAATAACTGTGCTTTCTAAGACAATGTTCAGCTCCTTCAGAACTCAACTCCCATGGCCTATAAGGCACGAGGAAACCTCCTATGTACCCAATAGTTATGCTCTCGAAGTGACTTTCTCCATGATGTGTTAGCAAGCAGGCGCCTTCTCAGTGACAAACATCGGGGAGCTGATAAAACACTCCCTCCCATGCTCCGCTCTTGCGGTGGATTTAACAACACTAAATTGGCTCAGAGTGTTTGTTGGTATTTCCCCTCCTTCTTTTAATGTCGACCTATTAGCAGCTAGAAGGGATGTCCCTTGAGGGCCACACAGGTATTATCACGATGGAAATGAGACGCTGCTGAGATGCCTACACAGCCGCCTCTGTAAGATGCTCTTTCTTCCAACTGAACCTGGCTGCTCAGGAGTGAACTGGGCAGCGGGACCAGCTCCCCCTTGTGTGGGCCACTGGCTCCAGGCCAGGGTGGAGCAGGTGGAGGGGGCTGCAGGGGGGTCCCTGGGAATCCTGCGTGCCCCCACCTCGCCGGTGGGCTTGCTGCCTTTACCTCCTTGCAGCTGTTCTTCTTTTCCTGGCTTTTGAAATCAGTAGGTCCCCAGTGAACAGCACCCACAAGGGGTGTGGTTGTGGGTCTACCTGGGACACGGATCTGCCTTTCTCAATCTGACCTACCGGAAAGGCTCAGTGGCTTGTGGGAAAATCATTAATCTTGGGCAATTAAGGGGCCCTCTGGCTGATTCCGACTGTTGCTAAGCAAACATAATTTACCCACTTTTTCCTGTTTGGTACTCGCATTTCAGTATTACAAGAAAAGAGGAGCACCTCTGATCCTGTTGCAATAAAGTTTCACATTAGGGTTGGGTACAGTGGTTTACGTCTATAATCCCAACACTTTGGAAGGCCTAGGCAGGCCGATGGTTTGAGCCCAGGAGTTTGAGACCAGACTGGAGAACATGGTGATACCCATCTCTACAAAACCTACAAAAATTAGCTTCACGTGGTAGCGTGCAGCTGTAGTCCCAGTTACTCAAGAGGCTGAGGCAGAGGATAGCTTGAGCCTGGGAGGTCGAGGTTGCAGTGAGCTGTGTTTGCACCACTGCACTCCAGCCTGGGTGACAAAGTGACACCCTATCTTAAAAAAAATGGGGGATTACTGAGATAAGATGTGGATCCATTAGACCAGGGATTCCTATCTGGGGATCCAAAGACATTTTAGGATTTATGAATTTGGATGGTGAAAAAAACCCTTCTTTGTTTTCACTAACTTGAAATGTAGCTGTTCCTTCAATCATGAATGTAGGCAGCACTCAACAGTAGTATTAGCAGTGCCTATGACTTTGTCACTAATAATAATCATGAATATTTTCATATATTACAGTTGTAGAATTCTAAAAATAGCATCTCTGCTCATCACTACTTCAAAATTACATCAGATCTCATATTTAATGCATTAATAATGAAGCACACATTACTATATCACACATTTGTTTATTAAACTATTCTTATAATTGCATTTCAAGGTAATGGATTTCCTTTCTAAACCTATGTACATTGTTTTGTGTATTGTAAAATATGATTCTGAGGAATCCATGACAGAGAAGAGATTTCAAACCTCTGCACTGGATCAATGGTTTTCAAACTGCAAGAATAATCCAAGCAGTCATGGGTCATAAAATCAACTTAGCAGGTTGTGAAGACCCTTTTTCTTTAGGAAAAAAAAAAA
>PVKP010010807.1:0-63559 GCA_004027715.1 Plecturocebus donacophilus
GGGGGAGAGAGAGAGAGAGAGAGAGAGAGAGTGCTAAGGGGGAGTGCCACACACTTTTAAGCCATCAGGTCTCAAGAGAACTCACGAAAATCAACCCCCATGACACAATCACCTCCCACCAGGCCCCTTTTTCAATTTGACATGAGATTTGGGTAGGGACACAGATCCAAACCATATCACCCTCTTATGACTGACTTTCCCTTACTGTCTGGATGCCTATATAAGTCTATATTCTTGAAGTGCAGTGACTTCAAGAAGACACGCTTTGGCGAAATTACGCTATATCATTTTTTTTTCTGATTAGATCCACTCCCTCTACATGCAGATTCAAATTTTTCTTCGTATCAGGAAAACATATTCTGGTACATTTTAAAGTACATATTTTAAATTATATGTTTTCTTCTTCAGATATATCCAATTTGCATGTGTTAGGTTTCCTTTTTCTATCTTGTAGGTAATGTTTCCATAATTTTTTTAATGAAGGCTGCATGGAAAAAGTTATATTGGAAAATGTTTCTCTGATTATATTAGGCCAATATTTCCCACCACATAGGCCATGTTCTTAATTAGTTTCCAATTAGTTACCACTATCCTTAGGATGCTTCTGAAATTCTGAACAAAACTCAACATATTTTTTTCTTGTGTCATCTGGCAGTCTTCTCCCAAAATGTCCATATAAGCTCCACTGGGCTTGTTTTAGTTCTGCAAATGGAATATATTCTAGTGTTCTTTCTCCTTAGGAACTTTCCGTGTACTATGAATTCAATCTTGAATGAGTAAAAGGGAGTAGTTTAGGAAAAATAATCTGACAGTAGTGTGTCAATTGGCATGGGAGACATAAAAATTAGAGGTGAGGAAATCTGTTAGAGTGTTAGAAATATGTGGACAATGTAATTAACAGCCTCATAAAAGGGAACCATGAGAATAAAAAAACGAATGGACTAACAGCCAATGAAGAAAAAATATTAGTACCCCCCCAATTTAAAAAAGTCAGTGTGCTTTTCCCCACAAAACCGATTTAATATTTTATATTTTTTGTTTGTATGTCTTTTTCCAATGTTCAGCAAGTTTCCCTAACCTGAAACGAAGGTATCCTGGATGCTCTTGTCTTTGTCACAATATATTCACCAATTTCTTTCAATTAAATTTTATAAATTTCTTCCCTTCAATTCCACTACTGTGCCCTTAGTTAAGAAACATCAGTTTCTTCCTTCTTATTCAACTGACACTCTCTTATTTAAGCACTTTATTATTCCTTCTTAGACTAAGGCAATAGCCATTTAAATTTACCAACCTTAGCTCTTATTTTTCTGCAAGCCTTCTTTCATATTGTTCCCTGTTCAACTTCATAATACATAATTTTGATAACTTTACTCCTACCTTTCTTTTGTGCCTTCTGATTGTATTTAAGAAAATACCCAAATTTGTTGCCGTAGTTCACAAGGCCTATTTCTTGTAAACCATCTTGCTTATATCTCTTGCTTCAATTCTTGGCCCTCTGTCTTTAACATTACATAGTCCACCCATGACTACGTGTGGTTGTGTGAATCCTTAACTATGCTATGATTATGACCTTTTTTTGCTGGTCTTTGAATATTTACATTTATACCTCAAACACTCTCTCTCCTGCTTGATTTTTAGTTATATTTTTGTGTGTGTGAAATTTAAAAGCACGGTATTCAAAAACAATGTGGCAAACATCTTTGCACACTTCACACATAATTAACATTTCATCCTTTCCTTTAACATTTCATCCTTTATTTAAATATTTTTAATAAATAAAGTAAAACATTACAACTAAAGATGATTCTCCATTTTACCCAATCACATCCCAGTCGCAGCTCCTTCCCTGCTCCTTTCTTCCCCATTTGCATCACTCTTTATCATCCCTTCAGTCCTTTAAACGTGTGTGTGTAGCCAAGAGAATACATAGTATTGCTTTTTTGAAAAAAAAAAGTATATAAATGACATTTAATTATATAAAATGTGAAATATGCTTTATTAAATTGTTTTTGAGATTTACTGATGACATTCTACATCTTTAAAATTTTCATTTACTTTTTCTTTAAAAAAAAACATTTTAAAATCTGGTAGAGTGTATTTAGTTTCACGTGGTTAATATTATTTTAGTAAGTGACATTATTTGACCATTTTGCCATCCCATCAGTATTCTATTAAAATAAACACATTGCTCTTTTAAAAAGACTTTCCTTTGTCTCTATTCTGTCTTGGAAAAAGTTAAAAAAAAAAAAAGACTTCCTTTTGTCTCTGATAAAGTACTCTAGGAACAATAGTTTGTATCTTGAATTATTGCCTGTACATTGTTTCTTAAATCGTAACTTAAAGTTTATTTTTTACCTAAAAGAAGATATAAAATCATGTAAATAAAATTAAAACCAAACTCTAGGAGAGAGGAGAAAAATGTTTAATTTAATAGATAAATTCCTTTTTCAGGCAATAATTTCGTATGTCCCTTTGTTTTGTCTTGTAGTTGTGTTGCACTGAAGACCCATCTGGGTGTGTGTGAAGAAATAGAAATTGTTTATGCAGAAGCCTACTTCTCTGTGAGCATGCACGCACACATACACAGTGAGTTTGTACATCATTTCAGCAGTGGGAAAAGTGTGAGCTCAAGTCATATCTAATTAAAAATGAAACTCCCCAAAGAAATATGCATACTATTAAATTCCAGTTTTTCATAAGTGTAATGAAAATTAAATAACTAAATTAGTATATATACTCTGGAGTTCATCTATCCATCAAAATAATTGTTTTTCTTCCCCTTTATTACTTTACTAATCAGTCTCTAGTAAGTAACTGATCTACCATCAGTGGAGCATATGCTTGCAGTATTTTTTTTTTCCCTACATTGAACTGATGGGATTTTATGTTAATTCAATGCCCCTCATCTAATCAAACCAATTAATATATTAATGTTGAAGGAAATTTGGCAGATTCTGGGACCAGTATTATTTGGGATGTCCATAAGACTTACAAGGCCAGCCATATAGGCAGTCATACGAATCCCTCCAAATGATATAGAAGGGTCTTTACATCTTCTACTTCCATGCTAAGGGCTCTATTGTCAGAATCATAAGTTCTATTTGTATGTTCTCTACATCCCAAGATATCCGCCATTTGTTTAGTCAGCATGGAGGTTAGGGGTGCCATGTTTATGGTTTTATAGATCCTACCCACAGGTTTTGTCCTATTTGTCCAGGGGTCTAGACTAGAATTTGTCACCCTTAGCACTATTGACATTTTGACTGGATACTACTTTGTTGTGGGTATGGTGGGGCAGCAACTCTGCGGTGCATTATGGAATATTTAGCAGAGTTTCTGACTTTCATTCAGTAGCTACCAGGAGCACACCCTCACTCCCAGTCATTACTAACAAAAGTGTCTATGGACGTTGCCAAATGACCACTGCAGGGGGAAGTACCAAATAAGAACCACACCCCTAGACAATATTACCACTGTCTACCATCACTACAATCAGTTTTACATGAATTGGGCAAAATTTATATTTGTGTATACATTTAAGTCTGATCTTTGGGGCTGTGTTGGCTCCTGTTAACTTAGGCTGAATTTATATACAGAGGTGTATTATTTTATTTAGTATTTTATTTGAGGTAAAAAAAATTACAAATAGATTTTTCTATTTCTGAATTTTGCTTCTGATAAGCAACTTTAAATCCTTTTATATGTGTATTTTGGTAAATTTCCCTTTGTATTTCTAAAATCAGTAGTGGATGCCATATGGGATAGAGCTATAAATATATGGCTTTGGTATATTGGAAATAGTACAGCAGTGAGGGCACAAATGTTAGAGGCTGAAAGGTTGGCATAAGATTATGCCAGGGAATAATATCTAATAAACTGTTGCCTGTCATACATTGGAAGACCGACAATGAGCTACACGAGTACTAGAAAATATTAATAATGTTGTATTTTCTTAATATTTTATATAGAGAAAGTGAAGATAGATTAGCCTACTTGCAAAGTTCTCTCTGCTTACACCTTGCAATGTAGATTGACTGAGAGTTGGATTGTTTGGGATGTCAAATGTAAAAAGGAAACAAAGCCTACTGATTCTTTTTTTAGCAACGGAAGGAAGCAGATTTCTCAGCCTGTGATAGACATAACCCAAAGATCATATGAGTGGTGTTGAATTCTCACCCAAGCCTATTGATTCACAAGAGAGGCAGATGGCACAGATCAGAAGCCAAAAAGTTAAAAGATCTGACTTACCCAGTTTATAAATTATATCTCAAGAGAGTATGGTCTGTGCTTACTTAAATATACAAGTGATAAAAGCAAGGGGACTGAATTCCTATTGTGTTTTTGAGGCAATTAGATTACTAGAGAAACCACAAGCTTGATAAAGAGAAGCTGTGATCAGGTCAACTCTAAGGGATCCCCACATTGCACAAGCAGAAAGAGAGCTATAAAAGCAATGCAATCTCTAAGAGGGACCCAAGCTGTAATGCCAACTACAGTCAAGTAGCTGATAGGAAAGTCAAGGAATTTTCTCCACTGATGAGGAATGGAGTTTCTTTCATTCCAACCATTATTTAAAACACTTAAACTCCTTTGGCTTGAATGAGAATTAGCAGATTAAACTTGGCTTTACTCACTAAACAGGCAACATCTAGGTTACCTTTTTCTTTGTTTTATTTTCTCTAATGAATATCCCTACTCTCTGGTGTGCCCCGTCTGTGCTCACTTTCATTATTAAAATTAGATTATGAAATCTTTGAATCTCTCTGATTTATAAAAACCTTTCACATAATTGTTCCCTATTATTTTTATTTATTCTTTTTGAAATGGAGTCTCCCTCTGTTACCCAGGTTGGAGTGCGGTGACGTGATCTCAGCTCACTAAAACCTCCACTTTCTTGGTTCCTGTCCAGCAGGGTTTGGACAATTGCTGTGGAGTACCCTATTTTCCAAATGGGAGGTTTAATTTCTGTAAACTTATTTATACTTTACCCAGTATAATGGTCATGTTGTAGGTATATAATGGGATATCTTTTCTCTATGTCTTCCCAGAGAATTCTCTCATGGCCCACTCTAACTGGAAACATACGCAAAATGAAATTCTGGGAAATGTAGTTCAGTCTAGCCAATATGACAGATTACAAATTCACAGATCAAGGAAAGATGAAGCTGAAGTCTGTTATTCCTTGTGTGTTGGCTAATCTCTGTCATGCTCTGCATTCTCAGATCAGTTTTCTGTCTTTCTTTACTTTTCCCTACAACACAAGAGGTTGACTTCTATTCATTGCAGCAAGCAAATTCCCCTCCATTCTGGCTTCTGATTGGGTTTGGCTGACGGGAAATGCTGGCCTGAGGAATGAGCAGGCAATGAGCAAGATGGGGGTAGTTATTTCACACTGTCTCTGACTGGCTAAGATTTCTGCAATGACTGTATTTCACAACGGCCACAAGTGCTGTCCAGAGGCTCCTTTTCATGTCTCCAGTCCTTTCTAAGCTCCCGAGGACACATTCCTTCCTGCCTTTTAGGCTTACAGTTGGTAATAATATCTCACTCCTCTCGTCCCTGGGTGCTCACTTTTCATTATTGTACCCCTTAGTGTGCTCTCACATATGTAAGTAGTCTCTTCAATGAATTATCTTTAATCAAACCCTTTATATTGTGTCAAGATTTTGTTTCCATTTTCCACTATCCATTTGTATTTACTTCTTTCATCTTTTATCAAGTTTTTGTAGGATGTGTAAATAAACACATGGTTAACTGGAAATTGTAGAAGTCTATTTAAAAAAAAAATCCTAGTTAAAAAATGAAAAATTTGTGACAATTATAGATTTGAAACTTACAATGGATGGATTTTTTCCCTTTTCCTCAAAATAGGTGGTAATGAGGTTTGTCTATATTTTCACACGGATTCCAGTTTGAAGACAGCTGACAATTGCTTTATTTTTACAAAGCCTCAAGCTACTGCTGCTGCTGCTTAAGCATCCATGTTATTTTATAACTGCCTTACTTAATTTGCCACCTTAATTGATCATTCTCCTCCCACTGGACAGAAATTTTCGTTCCATCTACTATCATTCTCTAGCATATTTTCTTATCTCTAAAACTTTCTTTTATATGTCCTTTTTTTACCCCTGGAGAGCTCCTACTAATTGAATTTTCTCATAGTAGAAACCTTAAAATATGTCTTCCTTTATTTCCGAATCTTTAGCAATTAGGTATTTAATTGTTGAATCAATGAATAAATAGGACGGAAGCCTCATTTTTCAATTTTAGGCTCTTTTGGAAAGGATAACTATATTTTTTGTCTTTGCTTCTTCCAGCATTTGGCAGATTTTTTTTTTTTATTAGGCCCTCCAGGAAGGTATGTTGGGTAAAGCAGAGGTCAGAGATCACACAGAAAAATACTAAATACAAGGAAATTGTAATACCTTCTCAAATTTTTCTGAAACAGCTCTCCCTCCATTACAGGTGGCCTGTATTAAAGCTATTCTATTCCGATTTCTCTCTGATTCCCTTTTACTGTGCTTAAAGACAGCTTCCAAACTTTCTTTACATTGTTACATGGTCTGGGCAAATTGACCTCTACTTGATCATTTCCAAGGTGGATAGAATGATTAATTTGGACTTTTCAAAATGTTTCTTAAAAAGAGTAAAAGGCATGAGGGCAACTATTTGTAGCTTGAGTGGTAGTTGGCAATTTTTTTTCCACTTCATCAAATCTCCCATTTTTTTTCATTCCAACCATTACTGAAAACATTTAAACTCTCCTGAGTTGAATGAGAACTAGTGGATTAAACTTGGCTTCACACACTAAATAGGCAATGTCTAGGTTATATTTTCCTTCATTTTTTTTCTAATGAATATACTTACTCTCTGCTGTGCTCTGTGTGTGCTCTTTTTCATTATTAAAATTTGGATTACAAGAATTTTTAAATCTCTTTGATTTCCAAAAATCACTGATTTAATTGTTCCCTATTATTTTTATTTTTATTCTTTTTGAGACGGAGTCTCACTCTGTCACCTAAGTTGGAAGGCAGTGGCATGATCTCAGTTCATTGCAACCTCCACCTCCTGGGTTCAAGCAATTTTCTTGCCTCAGCCTCCTGAGTAGCTGGGATTACAGACATACACCACCATGACCAGCTAATTTCGTATTTTTTTTAGTACAGGTGGGGTTTTTCCATGTTGACCAGGCTGATCTCGAACTCCTGATCTCAGGTTCTCTGTACTCCTTGGCCTTCCAAAGTGCTGGGATTACAGGCATGAGCCACCATGCCCAGCTCCCATTATTTTTAAGTGGAAAGAGATGAACAACAACAGTTTTTGGTAATAATGGTGTGAAGAAAATATAGAGGCAAAATAAAGCAAATAAAGAAATTACTAATACAGATTAATAGCTACAATTTAAAAAGAGAGTTTGAGAAAACAGTTATTAACAATAGGTCAAAAATCGGAGAGAGGTGATTCCTAAAGACATTAGGTTTACTGTTACCAGAAAAGGTGAAGATGGATGTTAGAGAGGCATAATAAAAAAAAAAAATGTTTAATAGGGCATGTAGTTGTCATTGCATGCATGTTTAATAAATGAAACTACTAAAGATGGAGGTAAAACACCCAATTGCAAAGAGTCTTATTTATTGATTAAGAGTGGCAATAGAATATTTGCAGTTTAAATGGGGAAAGTCCATTTTAATATATGATTTGTTTCGTAAGCATATGCATACTTTTATCCTTTTTAATATAAAGTATGTTGTTTTAAAAATTATTTAATTTTTCAATTATACTTCATATCTAATATTTAATTGGTGTTATATAGATTCATGCTTCCTAAATTCAAACATATCCAACTTAAAATGATCAATGTGGTAATTATTTACACAATTATGCTTATGTTCTAATGAGAGACATATTAATTGCTTATTACAGAGTGCCTGCATAAGATATCTCTGTAGAATACACAACAAATAAATACACATGTACTTCTCCAGAATTCAAATACAGGATCTCTTATGTTCCAGACAGATGGTTACTATCGTTTGATTCTTATGCCTGTTGGATAACTTTGAAATAAAATCAGAAGCACAGGCAGAGAAACCTTAGGAGAAGCAACTTCCAGATAGTCTAGTCAAACTCCTACAATTCTGATTGCTATTTATTTTACAAAGCTCTTATTAATTTGTTGTCACATTATTATAATATGTAAGATGAATTGAAACTATTTATAACCACCTTTCTGATGACTTCACAGGTGAAATTGTTTGACTCATGAAAATTTGAAACATATGAGGTCTCTCAGTTTCATTCGGCATATGCCACCTAAGTGCCTAATTTTTCACCCAGCAACCAGATCTTGACTCGGAAATAATTTTATTTATAAAGTCTCACTGCTTTGTTGCTTCTCCACTGTTATTTTGACTGTGGGAGCAAAAAAATGGCAACAGGGAAATTGAGTCTGGTAAATATTACTGAACGAATAAACAGATATATATTCTGAATATGAGAAATATTCCTGAAATATTTTAAAATCTCATGTTTCAGAATTTCACATACTCACATAGAAATGTTCTGAATATTCATTTGATATGTACAACAACAGGTTAAATACTGTAAACCCTATTCGATTTTAGGTTTACAGTCTAAAATAAACATTGGTAAGAATAGGTTAAACAAAACACATAAATTAATTACATGTGTACATTGAAAGAACTGTGGATCTGGAGAACACATTGAAACATCACACAGTTGATCTGCTACTAATAAACAAACCTTTTCATTTGGATAGCTGTGCTCTTTGGAGGGTTTCATTCATTTCTAATTTTTTAATAAAATTATTGCCACCACTAATGTGCCTCTAATTCAACCCTTGATTTTTCCCTGAAAGGCTTCTCAGCATAATTTTTCTCATTTAGGTTTGATTATACATGTACTCATCTCATTAATATCAATAGTATCATTTGGATTTATCTTAGCTCCACCTCTACAATTTTCAGAAGATTTTTCAGAGAAAGAAAACCAATGAACACACACACACACACACACACACACATTCCACACATATCTCATTTATTTATTATAGCTTACACAATTATGGAGGTTGAGAAGTTGCTAGGATCTGCAGACAGCAAGCTAGAGACATGTGAGAGACAGAGATGTAAATTTCAGTCTGAGTTCAAAGTCCTGAGAGCCAGGAAAGCTGGTGGCAGTCTCAAAAAATGGGAGAAAACCGATGTCCCAGTTCAAGAATCAGGCACAAGGAGGGTGTGAATTCTCTCTTCCTTTAAAAGTCTTTGTGTTAATTTTGACCTCAATAAATGGGATCATATCACTCACATTAATAAGAGCAGATCTTCTTTACTCATCCTACTGATTCAAATGCTAATCTCATCCAGAAACACACCTTCAAAGACACACCCGTTGAAATGTTTAACAAAATAGCTAGGCATCCTATGCCCCAGTTAAATTGACATATAAAATTAGCCATCACATTACTCAAATTTATTACCTACTACACAAAAGCCTGACTCCTGTCTGATTAATCAGGTCTTCTGATGACCATTACAACATTGTGCCTTTGCTTCTTTCCACTTGCCACAACCCTGGTTCCATTTTCCTCAATTATCTGTATCCTAAGCATCTTTCCAGTACTGAGGTTGTGTTTTTTCCTGGGGCCTTCCACACAATTCTGTCTTAGCTCCAGGAGTAGTCTTCCTCACAGTCAAGGACTTGATTCTCTTCTATTCTGAATTGTTTCTTTATTGAGACATCTACCTTAGAAAGATTGCAAACTTCTTGAGGATAATCAATTTAAGATGCTTTTATATTACTTTTTCCATATCTTAGGTATCATTTAAAATACACAATTTTGAAGTCTACTTAACTAAAATATAAGGACGTAACATTCATATAATTACTACATTATAGAATGTAAGATTCGGAAGAAAAGTTAGAGATGTTGGGATCTCTTTCCCTAAAATGATACAGAATATTCCTGGAGGAAACACAGATGAAAAATAAAAGCAATATATAGGCATTTTTACCTCTAGATATTTTTCCTTAATTTGTCTATTTTCTACTAAGGTGAGTTAAACTATATAATATAACCCAGAAATATAAGTTTTATTTTTCTTCATTCTTTGATTCTGGAGTCTGGAGTTTAGAGTAAGTACTAACTAGTCACACATATTCCTTTGTATAAGAACTATGAGTCCTCTTAGCTCCCTAGAAGGTTATGAGAGTTTCAAAACCAGCCTCAAAAACTGAGAGGCCTTCCTACTTTCAGTAATGATGGCCATGAGGAGCCAATAAAGGATACTGAAAAGAAGAATAATAGGATGTTTTAGCATGATTGTTACACTTAGAGTATCTGAGGTTCATTTTGCAAGTAATAGAGTGTTCCAGTAAGAAAACATCAGCGATGAAACTCAAAAATAAAAGAAAGGGGTGAATCAAGCCAGACAGATATTGTTGCTATTATTATTATTTTTGTTGTTTGAGACAAGGTCTTGCTCTATCACCCAGGCTGGAGTGCAGTGGCATGATCATGGCTCACAACAGCTTGACTTCCTAGGCTCAGGTGATTCTCCAATCTCAGTCTCCCAAGTAGCTGGGTTACAGGTGTGTACCACCACACTCAGCTAATTAAAAAAAATTTTTCTGTAGAAACAGGGTCTCACTATGTTGCCCAAGATGATCTTAAACTCCTGGGCTCAAACAATCCACCTGCCTTAGCCTCCCCAAATGCTGGGATTACAGGCGTCATCATAGCACTCAACTTTAAAGAGATATTATTTAAAAAGCAAGAGAACTTTGTTACTAAATTCATTTGTAGGAAAAAGATAGCACTAGAAGATAAATTATATGAATGCATGATTCCAATGGTCAGATATTTTAAATTTAATTATTGTAATGATTATATAATGCCATTGAAAGACAAAGTGGTAGGTTTAATCTTTAGTAACCAACACAAAAATATTATTTATTTTTTATTTTAAATTTACTGAAAGAGTATCTATTATGCTGAATACATATTTTCTCCGAAACAATACAAATGCCTGATAATCAATTGGAGAACTGTAGTATGGATTAGTTAGCAGAAAGGTAAGTTGGAATGTCTACTCTGTTTTATCTGAAATCTAGATGTTAAAACATTATATTCAGAAGGATTTATTGTACGCATGACTAAACAGGTTAAAATACTATCTAACTTATTATTTTTTTTTTTAGAATTTTTTATTTCCATAGGTTATTGAGGAACAGGTAGTGTTTGGTTACATGAAGAAAGGCTTTGTGGTGATTTGATTTGTGAGATTTTGTTGCACCCATCACCTGAGCAGTATACTCTGAACCCTATTTGTAATCTTTTATCCCTCACCCCCTTTCTACCCTTTCCTCTGAGTCCCCAAAGTCCATTGTATCATTCTTATGCCTTTGCATCCACATAGCCTAGCTCCCACTTATGAGAGAGAACCTACGATGTTTGATTTTCTATCTTCACTCAGTAGAATAGTCTCCAGTCTCATCCAGGTCTCTGTGAATACCATTAATTCACTCCTTTTTATGGCTCAGTAGTATTCCATCATATGTATATATGTATATATATCGTGTGTGTGTGTGTGTGTGTGTGTGTGTGTGTGTATCACAGTTTATCTTCTCATTGATTGATGGGCATTTGAATTGGCTGCATGTTTTTGCAATTGTGAATTGTGCTACTATAAACATGCATGTGCAAGTGTCTTTTTGGTATAATGACTTATTTTCCTCTGGGTAGATACCCAGTAATGGGATTGCTGGAACAAATGGTAGTTCTATTTTTAGTTCTTTAAGGAATCTCCACAATGTTTTCCATAGTGGTTGTACTAGTTTACAATCCCTCCAGCAGTGCAAAAGTGTTCCCTGTTCACCGCATCCATGCCAACATCTGCTATTTTTAAATTTTTGTTATTATGGACATTATTGCAGGAGTAAGGTGACATGGCACCCCAATACAAAGTGGGGAAAGGACACCCTATGCAACAAATGATGTGGGTATAATTGACAAGCCATATATAGAATAAAACTGGATGCTTATCTCTCACCTTATACAAAAATCAACTCAAGATGGATCAAGGACTTAAATCTAAGACCTGAAACTTAAAAAATTTTAGAAGATAACTTCAGAAAAAACCCTTCTAGACATTGGCTTAGGCAAGGATTTCATGACCAAGAGTCCAAAAGCAAATGCAACAAAAACAAAGATAAATAGCTGGGACTTAATTAGAGCTTTTGCACGGCAAAAGGAGCAGCCAACATAGTAAAAAGACAACCCTCAGAGTGGGAGAAAATCTTGACAATCTATACATCTGATCAATGATTAATATCCAGAATCTACAAAGAACTCAAACAAATTAGCAAGAAAAACAAACAATACCATCAAAAAGTGGACTAAATACATGAATAAACAATTCTCAAAAGAAGATATACAATCGTCAGCAACATATGAAAAAATGCTCAGCGTCACTGATAATCAGAGAAATGAAAATTAATCTACTTTTTACATATATAATGAATGCTTCATTTTCAGAGGGACAATTTAAGGTTGGTGATCTTGGGCAGGAAAATAATTTTACAGCAAAAATGCATGTTCTTTGCAACAAAAATCAGTTTAAGACATATGTAATATGTTTTATTGGTATGATGTAAGGTTACTAAAAACAACTTTTTTTCTCTTGTGGCCCAGGCTAGAGTGCAGTGGTGCAATCTCAGCTCACTGCAACTTCCACTTCTGGGTCCAAGTGATTCTCCTGCCTCAACCTCCTGAGTAGCTGGGATTGCAGATGTGTCACCTCCTTGGGCTAACTTTTGTATTTCTAGTAGAGACGTGGCTTCACCATGTTGGCCTGGCTGGTCTCAAATCCCAGCCTTCAGGTGATCCACCTGCTTGGCCTCCCAAAGTGCTGGGATTACAGGTATGAGCCACTGCACCAGGCCTAAAAACAAAATTTAAACTGCTAAAACATTTTCTTCTTCCATATTCATTAAAAGTAAGACCTTGCTTTATTCACAGATTAGTAATTAACAATAACAATATACTTTTACATTGACGATTTGTATATAAATTTCTGGTCTCAAGTTTCTGTAAATGATTAAGATTTAAAGCCAATCTAAAATCAGTATTTAGAAATGAAAAACTGACAGAGATCCTTCTCTTAACTCCAATTTCTACTCTAACCCTAATTATAGATATAAAAGATACATTGATGGGCAAGACAGAGGAACTGAAAATGTTTCTGTAATAATTTTTTTTTATTCTGGGAAGTAAAGCAAAAATTCTTCAGTTCTATGGAAATGTGTGGAGTAGGATAATTATGCCTATCCTACACTAAAAGAATGATATCAAAATCTTTGCTTGATAATTTTTAATCAAGAGGACAAATATTTTTAATACTTGAGAAGTTTTAAATATTATGAGAAACAGTTAAAAATGAAATGAAAGGCTACATATTTTTTCTCTGCATTTTTCAACTCTGTAGCATACTTTCTATAAGTCTATTTTGATATGCCATAAAAATACATTAGAAGTCAAATTGACTTATAATGAAATCTCTGGATGTGCTCTTGGATGGATCTTTATTCATTATAGCATGACATATTGATAATTTAGCCTCACATGATACAATGGGAAATTTAGATTCAGATTTACCAGTTGTATCCAATTTGAATAACATTAACAACTTGATATGCCAATTTGGCAATAAAGTTTTTAGGGGAATAAAATTATTATGTACTAGCTAAATTTCACATACACTAGCTGTTATTGTTATTATAACAGTTAAATTATTTTCATCATAAAAATCTCCAACTACTTTTAAGATATTATTGCCAATAAGTATAGATTTTATGCATATATTTAATTTAATTTAATTTTTTTAGACAAGGTCTGTCCTCTCATCCAGGCTGGAGTGCAGTGGTGTGATCACAACTCACTGCAACGTTGAATTCCTGGGCTCAAGCAATTTTCTCACCTCAGCCTTCTGAGTAGCTAGGACTACAAGTGCACATTAACATGTCTGGCTAACTATTTAATTTTTTTAAATGAGGACTTGTTATGTTGTCTAGGCTTATGTACGTTTTTAAAGAATCACTTAATAAAGAGTTTTTAAAATTTAGAGAAATTTGTATATATCTACATTTGGAGGGTTACTAAGCTACACCCATAGATTTAAAAAAGCCTCATAATCTGTTAACAATTGTATTAATCTAAGGGTAACATACAAATAAGAATATTACATTTTCAGTCATGCTAAGTGTCTCTAACCATTTGTCAGAAACATTAAATGTAACTTGGCTAGCATAAAAGCCAAATAAAGTAGAATATTAAAGTAGTTCTGTTTGGAGTAATTTTTAAAGTGTCTTTTTACTTGGCAAATTTTTACTTTCATCTTGAAGGTCCAATAGAAAATTTTACTCCTCACTAATTTACTGCAGTAATTATGTTCTTTTAAATTCAGTGTGTACTTCCTTAGGCTCCCTGGTATAGTTTGAAATTTTTTCTTAGAGATTCTTTCCTGAACATATATCATTTCAAGTTTACATATTATTTTATTCATGAATATTTTTTTAATTAATGAACTCTCCTTATCGTTGCTGCAAGGCAAAGCTCTAAGACTAGTCTAGCCAATAAAATGTGATATCTGTCACTTACAGGTTGAGGAATTTAAGAACTGGTTAGGAAACTTCATGTTGTCTCTTCTCAGGGTCTAAGAGTGATGGAAATCATGAAAACCTCATGTTGAGATGATTACCTCCTGGAGTGAAGGGAGCCTGGATTCCTGAGCCAATGAATATTTGAGGACCCCCACTAATCCACACTGGATTTCTCCATGAGTGAGAAATAAACTTCTGATGTGTTACACCACCAGAAGTTGAGATGTGGGGTTTTTCTCCTTCATGGAGCCCACATACTCATGTGTAGAACTCTAGTTTCTAACTTTCTAAAGTCCCAGTTTTCTATCTGCCACGCATAGTAACTGCTTAAAAGGTTTCAATCATAATGAATCATTTTTTAAAACTTTAGTATAAAATCACTATTAGAATAAAATGTCATACTTATTTGTTTAATTTGTAAGCTGGAGACCAAGTTTACTGACACATTTATTCACTCATTCAGTGAATGTTTGTTGAGTGTTATTATGTGCCAAGAACTGTCTGTTTGGGTCCTGGTAGTACAGCAATGAATTAAAAAAAAGACTAAAAATAAATCTATTCCTATGAATTTTAAATTCTGCTTTGAGAGAGAGACAATAAACCATATAATGATGCCAAATACATAACGCTAAAGAGAAAACATAAAGACAAGAAAAGTGGCAAAACAATATTGTTTACTTAAATTTTATACTGAGCGGCCAAAGAAGACCTCATTGAAAAAGTGACTTTTAAATGAAGATCCAAATGAAGAGAAAAAAAACTAACCATCAGACTGTGGGAAAAACTCCAGTGAGGAAGCAAAATGTATAAACTTAGCAGCATATTTAAAGTAGGTCTACTCTACAAAGGAAGTAGCAATGAATTTGGTGACTGCAATCGTGTGAATGAGGGAAAGTGTAGGAGCTGACACATTCAGACAGGTAATGGCTCCCAGATTATTTAGGGCCTGAAAAATATTTTAAAGACTGGCTTTTATTCTGAGATGAAAGTCCACTGGAGAGTTTTGGCAGGGGAGTGACATGATATGGATTAGCTTTTAAAAGGATCACCATGGTGCTAAATGAGAATTTACTGAAGGATGATATCACTGAAACAGGAAGACTTGTAGACGTCTAACTGACATAATACTGGCAAGAGATACTGGTGGTTTTAACTAAGTTAAGAGTGATGAAGGTGAGATATAAAATTCTGAATATATTTTGGAATTCAACACCATAGGATTTGTTATTAGGCTAGAAAGGGAGTTGAGAGAAAGCTCAGTCAAGAAAGACAACAAGATTTTTAACTGGAAGAGTGCAGTTGGAATTAACTAAGATGGGAAGACAGTAGGAGGAACAGTTTTAGGAGAATATCATGGATGCATTTTAAATATGTTAAGCTTGAGGTAAAATTAAATGACTAATAAACATGTCAAAATTCTTGAGAATATGGGTTTATCATTTATGGGGAGTCTAGGTAAAATATATACATTTACAAGTTGACAGTATAAATATATGGTATTTGAAACTGTAAACTAGATGGCACTATCAGTATAATGACTGAATAGAAGATTGGTTCAAGAACTGAGCCTTAGAACATTCCAAAATTTAGAAATCAGAGATGGAGACTTTGAGGGGGAGAGAGAATAAAAGGTAGTAGAAAATCTACATGGGTATGATTTTTTGGAAGCTACATTTAAAAACCAAATTTGAGGAGAGAATAATTAACTATGTCAAATATTGTTAACTGATAAAATAGGAAGAAGTCTGATGAATGACTATAGGATTTAGTAAAATGAAGGTCATTGCTTGTGATGGTTAATAGTGTTAACTTGATTGGATTAAAGAATACAAAGTATTGATCCTGGGTGTGTCTGGGAGAGTGTTGCCAAAAAAGATTGACATTTGAGTCAATGGGCTGGGAAAGGTAGACCCACCCTTACTTAATCTGGGTAGGCATAATCTAATTAGCTGCCAATGTGGCTAGAATATAAGCAGAAAGAAAAATGTAAAAAGAGAGACTAGCCTAACCTCTCAGCTTACACCTTTCTCCTGTGCTGGATGCTTCCTGCCCTGAAACATAGGACTTCAAGTTCTTCAGTTTTGGAGTTGGACTGGCCCTCCTAGCTCCTCAGCCTGCAGACAGCCTATTGTGGGATCTTGTGATCATGTCAGTTAATACTTAATAAACTCTCCTTTATACATATATAATAAAAGCATATATGTATATATATATAAAGTATATACATATATGTATAAAGGAGAGTTATACTTAATAAATTCTCCTTTGCACATATATATACATGTGTATACATATATATCTTATATACATGTGTATACATATATACATGTATATATATATGTATAAAGGAGAGTTTATTAAGTATACCTTTATTAAGTATGTATATATACATATATACATGTATATATACATGTATATATGTATAAGTAGAGTTTCTTAAGTATATATTTATATATCTGTGTATATATATATAGACATATATATATATATACACGCATATATATGTCTATATATATATATAGAGAGAGAGAGAGATGGAATTTGGTAACTACAGCTGTGTGAATGAGGTAGAACTTAACTTGGTGGATTTAAGAGAGAACAGGAAGAAAAAAAAAACAGAGAACTGCTATGCATAGCTTCCTTCAAAGAGTTTTGTCATAAAACCAGAGGCAAGAAATGGGTGCCTAGAGAAATGTGCTTGGTCAGAAGAGACAGAGACAAGAGCTGAATTAGGATTAGTTCTCGACTAGCATGGAAAAAAGGATATAATGCCATTATTCCTGGTGTTCCAAAGGCAGTCATAGCAAGGCTGTGACTGCTGAGGGGAGAGGAGAGTGTGAGTGGGAAGCAGAGTGTTTGAGTTCTGCAGAGGAAGGGCAGGGTCAGTTTTCTAACTCTCACTGATGGTGGTATGTACAGGGGATGTGCTCCAAGACCATAGTCTCCCTCTTGTTTTGGTTGTGATAGGTCTAGATACTTTAAAAAACAAATTCAGCAAGGCTCATTCATTTAGTAGAGCAGATGACCAGAATGTGGTAAATGTTACTTCTTTGTCTAAACCGTGTAACCTATCAAATTTGTCTGAGCTGCCTGCCTTAGATTACATTTCTCATGTACCTCTTTCTATATTCAACAGTGAAAATTCTGCTAACCAGATAATCAGAGCAAGACCAGCTGAGACCAGCAGCTCTTTGGAAATGACTTTTTGATCGGGTATAAAAGTAGAAAAGCAGATGTAATTTTCAAACACAAGACACGTGGGGTGGTGCTAGGTGATATCACCTTTACTATATGTCGTTCACTTTCAAATTAATATTTTTACTTCCTTCTTGTTTCTAGCCTGCAACAATCTTATTTTCTTTGTTCTAGTTAAATTTCTATTCCAGTGCTTTATTAATGATTTATTTTCCTCTGTAATAATTCTGACATTCATTTAATTCTAAAGATATATCTCCACTTAAAATAATTCATTGCCAAGCACTTCTTATTTTTATTTTTATTTTATTTCAGTTTTCTTTTATATATAGTACAATTTACTCTTTTTAATGTACAATTATATGAGTTTTGATCATTACATAGAAACATGTAAACACCACCACAATCAATACATAGAATAGTTTCATTATTTCTAAGGATTACCTCATGCTGCCCTTTATATCAAACCTTTCCCCCCACCTCTAGCCCCTGGCAACCACTGATCTGTTCTAAGTCCCTATAGCTTTGACTTTTCTAGAATGGAAATTGAATCAGAATGTCATTGGTCTTTATTCATGACGTAAATTACATTCCTCCAATTATTCAAGGCAGATATTTCAGAATTATTGAAATAATTCATTCTTCAGACCCACATCTGATCAATTTATGTCTTCCTTAATATTTCTGGAATAACTTCTTCCCTTTCAATATACTAGAAGAAGTATGGAATGGAAATTATATAAATTTCATGTTTAATCAGAATGATTTTGGTAGTAACTGATCTTCAGTTTTAATTGAGATTTATTTTTAGAAGGTAGATTTTATTAATCTGTTTTATAGGTTTATGTTGGTGTTATGAGAAAAGAGTTACAATGGTTCAGGACAGAAAATTTTAAATGTGTTCTGTAGCTTTCATTGGGCAAAGAGTGCACAAAAGAAATAATTTGATGAAGTAAAAATGTTTTCTTGGGATGAACAGAGATCTTAACAACAAAGAGTTCAACAAATTCAGAAAAACAGAAATCATACCAACCATGCTCGAACCACAGGACAATAAAAATAGAAATCAATATCACGATCTCAAAAAACCATACAGTTACTTGAAAATTAAGCAATCTACTACTGAATGACTTTTGAGTTAACAATTAAATTAAGACAGAATCAAGAAATCCTTTGAAATGAATGAAAACAAAGATACAAAATATGAGACTCTCTGGAACACAAGTAAAGGAATGTTAAGAGGAAAGTTTATAGAGCTAAACACCCACATCAAAAAGTTACAACGATCTGAAATTAACAACCTAACATCACTCTTAGAGGAACTAGAAAAACAAGAGCAAACCAACCCCAAAGCTAGCAGAAAAAAAAGACATAACCAAAATTGGAGCTGAACTGAACAAAATTGAGAGGTGGAAACCACATAAAAGATCAATGGAATCAAAAGATTATTCTTTTAAAGAATAAAGATGATTGATAGAGTACTAGCTAGATTAATACAGAAAAAAAAGAGAGAAGATCCAAGTAAACACAATCAGAAATGACAAAGCCGATATTGACATTGACCTTCCAGAAACACAAACAACCCTCAGAGACTATTATGAACATCTCTATGCACACAAACTAAAAAACCTAGAAGAAATGGATAAATTTCTGGAAATAGACAACCTTCCAAGATTGAACAAGGAAGAAATTAAAACCTTTAACATACCAAATGGCAAATAGTAATATTAAATTAGTAATAAAAAATCTTCCAACCATAA
This sequence comes from Plecturocebus donacophilus, assembly GCA_004027715.1. NCBI lineage: Eukaryota > Metazoa > Chordata > Mammalia > Primates > Pitheciidae > Plecturocebus > Plecturocebus donacophilus. The sequence continues at coordinate 19,638 of PVKP010010807.1, forward strand.
AATCCCAGGACCAGATCAGTTCACTGCCCAGTTTTACCAGTTGTACAAAGAAGAGCTGGTAGCAATCCTTCTGAAACTATTTTAGAACATTGAGGAGGAGGAACTCTTCCTAACTCATTCTATGAGGCCAGCATCATTCTGATGCCTAAACCAGCAAAGATACAAAGGAAAAAGAGGACTTCAGGCCAATATTTGTTATGAACTTAAATGGAAAATATCCTTAACAAAATGCTAGCAAAGTGAATACAACAGCACATCAAACCTCAGTCAGAAATGAACAAGTAGGCTTTATTCTTGGGATGCTAGGTTAGTTTAATCTGTACAATTCAGTAAATGTGATTCATCACATAAACAGAAATACAGACAAAAACCATATGATCTTCTCAACATATGCAGAAAAGGTTTTCAATAACATTCAACATTTTTTAATGTTAAAAATTCTCAATAAGCTAAGCATCATAAGAACATATCTGAAAATAGTAAGACCTATGTATGACAAACCTGTATCTTTCATCATATTGAATGGGCAAAAATGGAGCATGACAAGGATGCCTGCCCTTACCATTTCTTTTCAACATAGTGCTGGAAGCCCTAGCCAAAGCAATCAGGCAAGAAAAAGAAATATAAGGCACCCAAATTGAAAGAGAGGATGCCCAACCATCTCACTTCACAGATAATATGATTTTGTATCTAGAAAATCCCACAGTCTCTGTCCAATGTCTGCTGGATCTGGTAACTTCAGCAAAGTTTTAAGATACAAAATCAATGTACAAAAGTCAATAGCATTCTTATACACCAATAAGGTTGAAGCTGACAGCCAAATCAAGAGTGTAGTCTCATGAACAATAGCCATAAAAAGAATGAAATACCTAGGAATATAACTAATCAGGGAGGTGCTGTATCTCTACAAACAGAATTACAAAACACTGTAGAAAGACATCAGAGATAACACAAACAAATGGGAAAATATTCCATGCTCATGGATAGGAAGAATAAATATTGTTAAAATGTCCATATAGTCCAAAGCAATCTACATATTTAATGCTATTCCTATCAAGCCACCAACACAATTTCTTTCAGAGCTAGAAAAAGCTATTCTAAAATTCATATGGAAGCAAAAAAGATTTAGAAAAACCAGGACCGTCTGCAACAAAAAGAAAAAAACTGGAAGTATTACACTACCCAACTTCAAAGTATACCATATGACTACAGTAACCAAAACAGCATGATACTGTTACAAAAACAGACACCTAGACCAATGGAACAGGTTACAGAACTCAGAAATAAATCTGTGCACCTGCAACTATCTGATCTTCAACAAAGTCAGCAATAACAAGCAATGGGTGAGTGACTCCTGCTCAACAAATGGTTCTGGGATAACTGGCTAGCCATAGGCAGAAGACCAAATCTGGACCCCTACCTTTCCCCATGCACAAAAAGATGGCGATTGAAGACTTAAGTGTAGAAAGTGGAACTTTAAAAACTCTAGAGGAACATCTAGGAAATACCATTATGGACATAGGCCTTGGCAAACATTTCATGACAAAGACTCCACAGGTAATTGTAAACAAAACAAAAACAAAAATTGACAAGTGGGACTTAAACTAAAGATCGTCTGCACAGCAAAAGTGTCTATCAACAGAGTAAACAACTTAGAGAATGGGAGACAATATTTACAAACTAGACATTAGACAAAAGTCTAATATCAAAATTTGTAAGGAATTTATACAAATTAACAGACAAAACTCGAACAACCCCATTAAAAAAATGGGCAAAGAACATGAACAGATATTTCTCTAAAGAAGATACACACATCGCCAACAAGCATATAAAAATACTCAACATCATTAGTCATTAGAGAAATGCAAATCAAACCACAATATGATACCATCCCACATCAGTCAGAATGACCATTATTAAAAAGTCAAAAAATAACAGATGCTAGTGAGGTTGTGGAGAAAAGGGAATGCTTATGTACTGCTGGTGGGAATGTACGTTAGTTAAGCTGCTGTGGAATTCAGTTTGGAAATTTCTCAATGAACTTAAAACAGAACTACCATTAGACACAACAATCCTATTACTGGATATATAACCAAAGTAAAATAAATCATTCTACAATAAAGACACATAGACACATAGGTTCATTGAAACATTATTCACAATGGCAAAAACATGGAGTCAGTCTAGTGCCCATCAATGGTGGACTGAATAAAGAAAATGTGGTACATATATACCATGAAATACTACACAGCCATTAAAAAAGAATGAAATCATATCTTTTGCATTAACATGGATGCAGGAGGAGGCCATTATCCTAAGTGAGTTAACACAGGAACAGAAAACCAAATACTGCATGTTGTCACTTATAAGTGGGAGCTAAACACTGAGCACATATGGACACTATAAAGGTAATAACAGACAGACAACAGGGCCCACATGAGGTTGGAGTGCAGAAAGAGAGTGGGTATTGAAAAACTATCTATATGGTACCAGGATCATAACCTGGTTGGTGACATAATCTGCACAACAAACTCCTGCACATGCAATTTACATGGGTAACAAACCTGCACATGAACCCCCTGAACTAAAATAAAGGTTGGGAAAAACAAAACAAAACAAAAAAACTTGCAAAACAAGTCATGTGACCTGGAGGATCTCGTTCTAAGTCCATTTGCAGGAAATGTAAAAATTTTCAGAAAATGATTTTTAAGAAAAGAACATAGTATTGGCAAAATTGGAAATTGAAATAAATTTTGGTAACCTAGTCCATTAAAATGTAAAATCAAAGGATTATTTTTTCTACTTCCTCACCATTCATTTAATGATGTGCTATAACTGGAGTATTCAACAGTTCCTTATGACATGCTATTTTATATTTTTCCTCTTAATTCTCCTGAGCAACAAAATCGGGTTAGTTCATGCAGCTATCTTTAACAATATTTGAAGTACATTTTTTATCTTTAAGTTTTATATATGTAAAAATATATTAAGCTTAATTAAATCTGAATTTTGTAATAAGAATTTCTTAAGTGTTTGCGATAATATTTATATAGGGTGGATCATACTGTATGAATTCCTTATTAAGGTACTGATGATAACCCTTAACAATGTGGCTAAACTGTGTGCTACAGCCCAGATTGCTTTATCCCTCACATGTTTTGGAAAATGTTATGTAGTGTGAATTTTACTGTGAGTAAAACAAATCCTTCTTAATCTAAATTTTAAGCTTTTTTTCTTTAATATAATGAATATGTGAAGGTCTTGATCCTGAAGAGAATGGAAATTTATCAGGTAAAATTTTCTATTTATAATAGAAAAAAAACAAAACAAAGAAAAATAGGAACAACACATATAAGCACATAGAGAGTGTTTTTATATCTGGTTGATTACATTCTCACATTTCTCATCAAATTATAGTAAATATTGGGACTATGTTGGCAAGTAAACAAATTGTTAAACTTAGGAGATAAAGTATTTTTATTGTATGGTGGATTCAAAAGGAATGAAGATAATTCGTGTTATAGCGACTAATTAAAAAAGGCCCCTTTTAAATGGTCAGGTGTAATGGCTTAGGAGTAAGGACAGTTTGGTAGGTTCTAAAAATATGTGTCCCTTAGAATGCCCACAAATCCATAGCATTCGAATACCTATCCATGCTACCAATTGTCTTTGATTCAGGGCCTTACTTTTGTTGGTGAACAAATGCAAAGACTGTCTCTTTGCTTTAAGCTTTTCCCGTTGGAATGCTGCATTCTACTTTCGATGTGACCATAGTGAACTCTAAGAATTAAGCTGTCTATCTCAACCTGTACTTATTTCTGACTGTTATCACAGAGTATTTATCAGTTGCCAACATTAATATAATTTGGGAATTTGTAGAAGTACTGTCTTGCACCACACAACAATATTTTGGTCAACAATGAACAGCATATGTTATGGTGCTCCCATAAGATTATAAGAGAGATGAAAAATAGATATCACTTAGCGACATTATAGCCATTGTAACATTATAGGGCAATTAATTAAAAAATAAATGTAATGTAACCTAAGTGTACAGGGTTTATATAGTCTACAGTAAGGTATAGTAATGTTCTAGACCTCCATATTTACTCACCACTCACTCACTGACTCACTTAAAGCAACTTTCAGTCCTGCAAACTTCATTCATGGTAAATGCCCTTTACAGATGCACCATATTTTATCTCTGATATTATATTTTTACTGTACATTTTCTCTGTTTAGATATGTTTAGATACACATACGCTTACTGCTATGTTGCGATTGCCTGCAGCATTCAGTACCATAACATTCTACATAAGTTTATAGCCTACAAGCAATAGGCTATGACATCTAGGTTTGTGTAAGTGTATTCTAAGGTGTTTGTGCAATGGCAAAATCACCTAATGATGCATTACTTAGAATGAATCTACATCTGAAGTGACACATGATTGTATTGTCTGCTCTGACCACATGTCCCCACTGCATCATATATGGATTTCTATTCTCTGACATGAAATTAGTTCATTTCTTAAGTTAAACATATTGTCTTACATGTCTTTCATTTTTTTTTTACTATATGTTAATCCAAAAATTGATTTAATTAACTATTGGAAGGAGATTTACTCTGAGTAACTCAAAAATTTATATTAGAATAACTTTTTTACTTGATTGTCCAATATACATTTTTTTATCAACCATTCTATATTCTCCAATATTAAAACAGAAAAAGAATGATTCCTGGCGAATTAAGGATCTTCATTGTTATTTTAGTTGTTCAAATTTTGGTTCTGCTACCAGCTTGTTTTTGAAGTGTCAATTATTTTTGTTCCTAGTTCTGATTTTATTCATTTTTAGATGGTAGGGTTGAATTAGCTTTGTTGATTTCACAATTTATGATAACAGGTTTCTTTCTGCAAATAATGCACACTGAAGTCAAAGGTACAAAGTAAACCAGATCTTCTCTGATTAAAGTGTGGAGAAGGGAGTGGGAAACCCAAAACCCCTGAAAGGAGCCCCTGAAAAAAGTCCACTTTGAAAACCACTGTTCTGCCTGATCTGTGGTGCTACTTGCACTTCTAACTTCACATATAACTTTTACAAATTGTATGGAGAATATGTGAGGATTTCATTCAAACAGTGTGCATTAAAATCTGTTACAAGGAGATAGGAATAATAGAAAAGCTAAATCATTAAAGAGAGTTTTAAATTCAGATTTTTATTTTAGGCGAATGTCAGATTTGAATCACCATTTGCTTAGGATCAAAACCAAGCAACTCATTATACCCTCAGCTGCTTGAGTCTTTGAGCCTGTAGCTATAGACAGGCAAGGCAATATGGGAAAAGATAATCAGAGAGAGGAGTGAGAGGTTGGATAGCAGGATAAAGTTGTGAGTACTGCCTGCCTGCCCTCATCCAACTCTGTCCTTCTCATGCCAGCTAGTATGAACAGCAGTTTTTCCTTTAATTTAACTATTTATTTTCCTATCAAGTATTATACTTACTTATTTCAGTTCTGTTCATCACTCATTGAAGGCCTACTTTGTGGCAATCACTCTAGTAGGTACTAGAGGTACAATGATAAATTCCAGATGTACTTAAATCCTTTGAACAGGTGATTTCAAGAGCAGTTTAGAGAAATTGCAGTTGATGGAGCAAAGAGGAATTAAAAATTAGCACATGACTTTTATTTCTTAAAATATTTTTTAGGAAAAGAAAGTGAAAAAATGTGAGAAAAAATGGTATGTAAATAAGTTTGTGTTGAAGTAGTACAATTGAGTTTTACTGTTTTCTAATCTCTGAGACCTTAATTTTTGTATTTGTTTTATAGAGAATTGAGTTTCCTCTCTCACATCTATTATATTAGGAAAGAAATGAGAGATGAATGGGCCAGATAGGAAGTAAAGAGGAGATAGCAAGTGTGTATATTAAAGGTTAATGGGAAAGCAGATAGGAGATTAAGTTGGAATTGAGAGGAAGTGTTAGTGGAGGACTGAGAAGGAAATTGAATGGGACTAACGTACATGAAGAAAAAAAGAAAAGAGAGTCACAGAGAGCAACCGGAACAGAAAATAAACATAAGTACATATTTAAGAAATTTTCCAAGGAGATATCTTTAATCAAGTTTTGTTTATATTTAATGTAAAGTGCTCCTAAAATTTTAGATTTCAAATTTTCAATTCAGATACAATGTCACTGCAATCATTAAAGAGATATAATTTAGAGGAGGGCCGAAAAACAAAATAGGTCTGTGTAATGGTGCTATTTCATTGTAGAACGTAGAATGCATGTAATTGATGAAACAGTATTTACATAGATATAAGATAATATATTAATAATTTATATAATATTTATATTATATAAATTAAATTTAAATAACACTCAACAAAAAGCCTGTAATGAAAGCTTTTCTGTGCCTTTGCTGATACCATGTGCTAACAATGATCTCAAAAGACAAAATTCAGTGCTATAAGTGATTTAGTAATATAAAAGCATATTTCTGGTTCCAGTTTATGCAACAGTTGTAGTTAAAGACTAGGAGGCTCTACACTCTGAAACTATAAAATTGAGACTGTTCTAGATTTTAAATAATGAAGCATAAACTATCTCTTCCATCCTGGGAAATGTGTACAACGGACTCCGTCTATTTTAACCAGTAATTCACATAAAGAAGCCATAGCCAACTTGATTGTATTACATCTTTCAAGGCATGAGGTAATTTTGATGGATGAATATGAAAGTTGACTGGCAATTTGGTCTGTATCAGTGCATCTGCAGCACAACACAGGGAACAAGATGCCGTGAGTGAATGAGCCAGTGATTTGGTACTCCTGGCAATCGTTGTTCTGTAGCAGAGTCCCTAGCATACAGCCTTTGGACTGCATGATTTGATCCACTAACACACTGTTCCCTTGCCTAATTACAAGTTCATTGTGGTTCAAACATTGAGTCCAGCTCTCAAAGCTGCAATCTTGGGCAAGTTACTAAAACCCGTTTTACATCAGTGTCCATACTTATAATATTAGGGTAATAATTATACAAATGTCATAGAGTTTTTATAAATATTACATAAATGAATACATACAAAGTACTTAGAACAGTTCCTGGCACGTAGTAAGTGTCAAATAAGAGTTAACTAGACTATAAACTTCATAAAATATATATATTTTTTCTCGGTAATGGCAGACTGCCTCGGTAGTGGTGGTCCACTACCGAGGCAGTCCGCCATTACTGAGAAATGGAATTTCTGAGTAATTTCCATTACCGAGAAGTGGAAAAATATTTTTTTCTCTCATCTAGTTTACTGTTTTATCTCAAACACCTACTACATGTTAGGTGCTTAATAATATCTGTTGAATAAATGAACAAGTTTAATGTCTTAAATAGCCTTTTAAAACTGAGAACATGAAATGCAGAAAATACTATCCTGGCTGGCCTACTTAACATTTCTATACATTATAAAAAATTAATAAAATTTATTAATTTTGTATGAAATTCTGTCATACCTGTTAGTAAATCAGGACCTATTGCTTCTTGCAAAATTAATAAAACACAGTTTCTGAACCTGTATAAATTAAGAGTTGGCTGGATGGAGGCAATTAGTACAATGACTAAGAGAACTTGGAATCTCAGATTCACCATTTAACATCTGTGTGATTTTGGCCATTACTTACTCTCTTATACCTAATCTCTCAATAGTATGCATACTTATAATCTTAGAGGGTTCTTTTTGAAAATAAAATGAGATAATTTATATCTAATGCTTGGAAGAGTGTGTAGTATACAGTAATCCCTAAAAAAATTGGTTCACTGGCATAGTATTTTCATTCATTAATGCAACCAACAAATTTTTACCAAAATACTTGTCATATCAGATATACAAAAACAAATAAGATTGAGTTCTTATTTTCAGGAACTTCCACTGTAGTAATGTTGGAAAAAAAGTAAAAAGGCAATTACAAAATAGTGAAAGTAGTCTTATAGAGGGATAACAGGGAATTTTAGGAGCATGCAGATATGGAACTTGAGTCAGTAGTGAATGCGGAGAGAAGGTCAAGAAAGGATTCCTAAAAGAAGACCTGTCTGAGATGAGTCTTGAAGTAAGAGCTGGTTTAGATGCAGAAGGAGAAAGCTATGGCAGTTCACAGCATGGAGAAGAGGGAATGCATAAATAGTCCTTCAGCAATTTGTATAGTACTCAGTATAGCTGGGAGAATAAAAATATGAAATTCTGCTTACATTTTCTATTAAGAATAATAGATTGGGTGTGGTGGCTCATGCTTCTAATCCCAGCACTTAGGGAGGCCAAGGCAGGTGGATCAACTGAGGTCAGGAGTTCAAGATCTGCTTAGCCATTAGGGTGAAATCCTGTCTCTACTAAAAATACAAAAAAATTAGCTGGGCATGGTGGCAGATGCCTGTAATCCAGCTATGGGGGAGGCTGAGGCATGAGAATCGCTTGAACCCAGAAGTCGCAGGTTACAGTGAGCTGAGATCGCGCCACTGCACTTCAGCCTGGGCAACAGAATAATACCTCATCTCAAGAAAAAAAAAAAAAGAAAAAAAAAAGAATGAAAACAATAATAATTGCATAGCTCTTTAGCTCTTTAGAAGTTACAGGGTTATCTTTATATGTCTTTTGAATTCTCACCCCAACTATAAGATAAAAGCTGGCATTATTTTCTGTATTTTGTATTTGAGGACACAATATCTGATTTTAGAGACAGGCTTGAGGTCATATACCCATTGTTGGAAGAGAAGATTGAGTCTCGGTTCTTCTTGTGTTTAGCTTCCAGCGAACTCTGAGCCAGGGCAGAAACAGAAAGTTAGGAGAGGTAACTGTCACCTGGTTTTGCTCTCTGGGTAATGGTGCTTAGCAAATTATTATTTTGTATGTATTATTTTGGCATAAACTACAAGACTTGCTTTATCATTCTCAGTTATATTTCAAATGGTTCTGTTAATGAGTGCACTTAAAAAATTCTATCTTATGTCAGGTTAAACATCTTGTGTCTGATATATGGTATTCAATTGGAGTTTGTTGAGTGAATGAGTGATCGAATGAATCCATAGCTATTTGAATACTTGTTAGTAGGCTTATTCCGGATACATTTTTGCAGATACAATAAAAATGTTTTCTTAATTACATTCACATAAATCATGAGTTGATTGACAACATATTTTGAAATTTAAGTATTTTATTAGTTTTGCATTATCATGAGATTTATTATTTCTTTTTATTAGGCTGAGAAGTATTTAGCATACACCTACTATATACTAGGTACTCTGCCAGGTATAACACATGTTATCTGAACTAACTCTCACAATAACCCTATAGGAATGTCCTACTATTTCCTGCTCTTTTTTAGAAAAGGAAACTGTCAGAGAACAATAAAAAAGTTCACTAGAGCTAACAAATGGGAGAAGTGGGATGTTAAGCCAAGATCTGTCTGTCTCCAGATCCCAGGTGCAATTCAGTTTTTGTGTATTATAGGAATTCATTAAATTTGCATCTGTCGATTTTGTAAGATTTTGCCTAAGTTATACACATTTTCCATGTGAATTCTGCTAATTAATTAGACTTAGATATTTCATTTCCTAAAATATAGTATTAAGTACAAACATTTTTTCATTTTAGTGTACTCTGTTCTCTCCAGTTTTTTGATATTTTATAAACTGTTCATGTGTTTTCTTAGATATCTGTATAAAACATTCTTCGGTGGCATCATTCATCAGAATTTATTTCAAAAACTTAAGATTTCAGTTTTTGGCTGCTTACATTTAATTTCTCAAATACTAATAATTTGCATTTCTTTAGTTAGAGATTAAAATACTAAGATTTGCTTTTCTTTGGTAAGGTCACCTTTTCCCCTATTAAATATAACATTTTAATCTGAAATAATGACTTATTCCATGGTTATATTGCTGTCAGTGAACACCAGTTTATTTCTGATGTTAATCTGAATGAAAAAAGTCAAACAGTATATAAACATGTGTCTTTGCATTTGAGAGTGTCAATGATTCTGAAATAGGTTAAAAATGTCATCTGCGTTTTTTGCTTAGTATGACTAAGACAAAAACCTCCTTTAGGTCAAGGCAAAAACTTTGGAATCAAGGTTAAAATGCAAGCAATATTTTCTATTTTACAACACTAGCTTACATTTCTGTTCTGTTTCTAGAGTGTCACTTTTATTCATATATATCAGTCAAAAGGAGAACATCTATAATTATAATTGTTATAATTCAGATAACTCATGAAGATATAACAGTTTGCTTATTTTTCACTTCTTCCTTAAATATGATATTCAGAGAGGTATCTTATGACTTTGGGTATCTCCTGAATACCTGAAGGTCATTTAGAAGACTTCTGTGCCTACTTTGATTGTATGTACATCTTTGTTTATGATTGGAGGATGAGTAGAACTCTGAACATTTTCTATCCAGGCTGAACAATTGTGAGACTTTGGTTAATACTACTGATGCTATAATGGGCCTTTTTAGATCTTGAACACTGAGGGGAAATATGTGCCTTTCTGTAAAGTCTGTAATTCTTATACTGCACATAGCATAGAGAGTAAAAAAGTATGGAAGATCTCTTGTCTCACAGAAAGAAATGGGTGGCTATATAATGTCAGTTGCATATATTACTGAACTGTTACAGAGAAGAGGAAATTACCCAGTCAGAATAGATATGTCTCTGTAGCCTTGTATCCGCATTCTAATAGCCACAGAGTTTATCTTAGTCTGAATGGAGCTCTAAGTTATTAATTGTTTTAATGATTTCATTGATTTCTGTTAATCTAGGTAATGTGCCTTACTAAACTCGGTAGTTTATTTTGCTTTTCAATTAACCTTTACTTTTGTTATACCATTTTTTATTAAAAACAAAGGTTTTATCTACATTTTAATGATATGTCTATCTTAGTGGATTATGAATTATATTTGGCTATCTGTACAGCAGTTTTCATGAATACTTTAGAGTAATGGCATCCATAATGGCTCAGTATTTTTATTACAAGTTATCATTGATACAAAGAATTTAAAAAATACATTTGAATAAATGCTAGATTTCTTTATGTATAACCAAAATAACTTTTAAAAGATTTTGAAGAACATACCATGTAAAAAAATATGTGTTAACTTATGCTTTAATTCCTGAAGTTTAGGAATAGTGCTGTCATTTGACATAATTACAAGTTGTTTTATTTTTTTTAATTAATAGATACAAAAACGTGTTAAAATGCTTTGAAAGGTTAAGTGTTTAAAGTAGCATATTCTAAAAAAAGATACACTATGTATGCACTTAGTCTATTTATAAAATATTTCATTAACTTACTTACAAAGACTACTTAATATTAAAATACATTCTGCCTAATTAAGGTCTTAACTTTGAAAGATATAAAACTATCTGTGTGTTCACACACACATAAAAACGTTAGTGAAATGGTTCTACAGAATGCTGAAATAAGTTCTCTTCATTTCTGATATAACTCTTATACTAATTAAAAACTGTTAATGACAAAACATTGTAATTGATTAGTCCTTGTGTGTTTACAGCTTACTTTAATTGCTGAAAAACGCCATTTGTCAGCTTCATGTTCTATTGACAATGCTATTGATTTATCTGAATTTGGCTTTGTCTTGTCTCTCGTACATAAAACTCACATATGCAGTGCAAATGGGAAATGACTGTATTGATTTCCTTAACTTGAGCCCAAATGCTAAAGATTTTTGGATAAGCTTTCTCATTACTTAAGCCAAAATCAATAAGAAAGAGCATCTTTTAATGAAAGAGCAGTTTGAGCAACGTACTTCAGAAATAGGGTCCTGTTCATTCTTTGCTTTACAAATCGATCTCCTAGGTTCCTTAAGTTAGGTCCAATTGGTTGACATTGTGGTTTGTCTTTGTGTGTAAACTTGCAGCTTCAGAAAAGAGATGAGCTTCAGAGACATTGGAAAAGAACTATGAGCCTGAGAAAGATCTTCCACCAGCAGGTATAAAATCTAATGTTGAAATGCAACTTAGCTAACAAATATGCCAATAAATTCTTATATCTCTCAAGTTCATGCTTATATACATTTTATGACTGCATAATGTTTTGTAATTCCTTAACCAGTTTATCTTTTTAATAACTCTATGTGCATATGATGTGCATTTACACAAATATTAATTCAATATTCACTTTTATTTTTTAAAAACTTCTGCTTATTTTTACAGTTTTTTACTTGATGCAATGCACAATAATTGGCTAAAATATCAGGTTGTTTTTTAAAATAACTTGTTTAAGTGTTCTTTTGTCTACATTGTTTAAGTGTAAAATTTTCTATCGTGTAGGACGACAAGCATAGACAGTGGGCTACAGAAACAAAGTGTTCTGAGGAACAACAGAATGAACTGAATGGATAAAACAAGTTATGTGGACAAGTCAGACGTCAGGTACTATACTATGATATCATTAACTTCCGTGAACTACATAAATTAAGCTGATTATGCCATCACTTAATTAACTGACAATGACCTATCGATGTTAGCTAGAGTTAGCTCGAGACGCTTGCTGCACTGTACTTAATTTATTGGTTTTCAATTAGTTCTTCTCTTGCCTGTGATTTTTGTGGGAAAAAAAAGTCCATTTACATCTATGTCTTATAGTTTATTTTTATGCATAGGGGGTTTATATTTAAAACTTTACTCCAAGCAGTTACATTTTCTTTGCCAATAATTCTTCAAATTCTGTGAGCAATTTTTTCTCATTGTTACATATAATATGGTTTCTAGGTGAAATAAATATTCAGATTAATTCTTGTTAGTGTTGTGATACTATTAAATGATCATTTCAAATGCTCTCATAAATTAATTTCAAGAAATATCTTGCTTTAACTAAACTTTGGAAATCAATTTTTACCTAAATTACTGTTATTTGTGTGTGTGTGAAGTGGTCTCAGTCAAGAAAGTTCTTAGGTAAATGTTTAGGTTTTTGAAATTTTTCTCTAGAAACTTACTCCTTTTTTTCTTACATAGAAAGATAATAGTACTAATTGTCACTTTCAATTTTTTGTGGTAAGATTAACATATATGATAATACATTCAAAGAAGATTTGTCTTTTAAATTTTGAACTTTTAATAATGATTTTGTGTTGGTTGTTAGACTTACTATGTTGTCTACTACATAGCTTTTGTAATCCACTAATCTAAAGATGTTTATCAAATCATTCTTATGTTATCAGTATCTTAACATTTTAATACTTCATCAGACACTAGTAGTCTGATTTTATGTGTTATAATTATTTTGAACTGTTTATTATTGATAGTTATTAAAACAGGGTCAGTTTAAGTGTGAAAGTAAAATATAAAGAGAGTTTATCGCTTTGCTTTGGTAAATTGTTTCATCTTCCTCAATCTCATGCTTTCATCTGAGAATGTAGTTAATAATGGGACTTGTATTCAAGACTCTACTGAGGTACTTGGCAACTCTCTTATATATGTTATATAAATATTATTTGTTTTGGAAGTTCAGAAGAGATAAATATTTTTGTGAACTGGAGTCGTCAGGGATGGATTAGAGATTTAATTGCTCCTAAAGATATACATGAGTAACATTATAGTTGCTAATCCATGCTAAAATTTCATGCATAATTTAACTAATACTTTAGGAGCTTGTGGGCATGTAAGGATTAGAGTTATCATTATTTGTGAATGACTCTGAAAGCCTACTAATAGTTATAGTAATGTGTACATCTATAAATTTGAGTCACATACCCTGAGCACGTATCCTAGTGTTAGTAGAGTAATTTAGCAGTCATTCTCAAGGAGACAACATTGTTTTCCACACATTTTAATATTTGCAATAATTCTCATTGAGAGTTTGACCTGCCTAGTTAAACTTTCAGCCATATTCTTCTGAAATTTAAGAGAAGTTATATGCTATCACCGAATTTGTGAATTAAAGGATAAACAAATGTCTTGGATGTCCTTTGAAAATATCTAATGACTACTGTTCCTTGAAAAACAAATGTAAGTTTACATGGTAAAGTAGACAGTGGTAAAATATATATGCTTTAGGAAGACTATCTATCTGAAGATCACTTTTAGTTTTCTTTTATATTAGCTATTTATTGGACACCAAAGTGGAGATGTTACAGATGAGCCTTTGTGTGTGTGTGTGTGTGTGTGTGTGTGTGTGTGTGTGTGTGTGTGTGTGTGTATGTTTACATATTCAATTGAAGTGTTCAGGGGAAAGTTTCGAATCAAAAATATGAATTTAAAAATTGTCACCATATAGATTGTATTAAAGGCAAAAGAAGGGATGAGAGACCAAGAAGTGAATGTTGAGAGAAAAGAGAAGAGAAACAAGGAAAAAGCCTTGTTGGCACTCCAAGTTTAAGAGATCAAGGATGTGAAAAACAAGAAACAAATGGAATAGTGAGGTCAAAAGAAATCCAGGAGAGTAGAAAGTCTTGGAAACCAAATACCAAAAGTGTTGCAAGGAGAGAGGAGTGATCACCAGTATTAAAAATGCTGGCGATAGTAAGATAAGAACTAAGATTCACCATTAAACTTAGCTATGTAGAAGACATTGGCAATCTTGACAAAAGCAGTTTTAGTGTATTAATGGGTTCATTTTTATACTGATTGTAATGATCAATATAGAAGAATAAATGATCTTAGAAACCTTCATGGATTTAGAATATTAGACTTTTTAAATATGTATCTGAAGTGTCTGACAAAAGTCTTGAATTTATTTAAACTTGCCTGAAACTATAGTCTTTGGGAATGTATTGTTTTTTCCATTTTTCATGCTTGCTTACTTTAAAAGTTAACATTTTAAAACTATTTTACTGCCTAAAATAATTACATAGGATTTGTAATTAAAGTGATGGAATAATTGTTTAGAATTTTTAATTAAGGTGATATGCTAACTATTGTTACTTTCAAGTCAGAGGACAGCATATTACTATAATAATCTTAGGCAAATCTTCAACTATAATTTTAAACGTGGAGTAAACTTAAAATTTACAATCTCTTGTGTTTTTAATCTGGTGATATTCTATCTAATATCACCTGATAAATTTTCATATTTTATCTAATCAGAAAACATTTACTACACCCATTTGTAAAATTTCTAAGTTTTCTCCATTTTAAAAATGAATATTTGTCCAGACATATATTTTCATAGAGTTCTAATATACTGTATGGATTTTTATAAGAATTCTGCTGTAAACATGTAAAGTAACAATATAACATATCAAAATGGCACAAGTTTTTGAAATGTTTACATAACTTAATGATACAATTTAGCCATTTGGTATTCAATATCCTATAGTTCTAATGTGGGAGGGGACCTTAAAATTTGTTTAATCTTTACATTTTATAAACTAGCAAAATGAGGTCAGATGTGAACAAGGACATTTAGGACACCTATAGGACATCTGTACGTGTGTTGATTAATATAACATCACTATATTAAAGTGCATATGGCTTGGGCACATAATTTCTCCAACAATATTGAATGTATGTAGTATATAAATATAATAATATGTAATTTTAAAGTTTGTAGGCTTTCAGGAAGACACTTAGTAATATGTACTTGAACAAATATTTTAGTATAACCATTGAAATTTGAACAAACTAGCATCTTTTTTTCTAGTCTTAGAAAATTTATTCTAATACTCTCAAATACATTTCCTCTGAGTTTTAAGATCAGTGAGATTGTTTTCTGGAGATTCTCATTGCTTGCAACCAATTGCATTAGTTTATCCTACTCAATATGAGAGAATGTCTTATACCATTATTTGTGCATTACATAAAGCAGCTGAATATTCATACTTTCTAGTCTGTCTAGTATCACTTATGTGGAAACAATTCTGGAGGTTCTAAGGTTCTTGGTGATATTTCCTTATGTTAAAGGTTTCATTAGACACTTCTCTTTGGGTCAGCATCCCTTTACTACAGAGTATGGGTATCCTCCCACAGGAACAACCAACCAGCTTAGCAAACAGAATAATTGGTATCATTCTTTTCACACACACAAAAGTAAGTTAAAACAGGACAGAGCTTTTATCATCAATTGATTCTCAGAAGTCCTTTCTTGATATTTCAGCCCCAAGGCTTATATCAAAGTTGTTTCCTTCAATGTGAAAACTTCAAGCTTCCAATTCAGCAGTCTGCAAACCCTGAGCATCAAAGCAGACCTGCCCTGTGATCCACGGCTAAGCACTTACTTTCTTGAAGTGATGCTTAGTGCTCTGATTCAGCATTGAGATCTAAGGGTGCTGTTACAAGATGATAAATTAGGGAACCAGACGATTACACCCTTTGGCCTCCACTGAGATATTCCTGAGCAGGAGCACTTGTCTCCAATTCCTCTTTGACCCTTTATTGTTTCCATATGGCGGCCACTGCTCAGGATTCTCGCTTGACTAACACCATTCCTGAGAGATTGACGTGTGTAGAGCCTGACTCCTTGAGAAGGTAGTTGTTGAGAGTCTATGTAAACCAAGAAGTCTATCCAACTGCATATTGTCTTCTTTTTAGCTACTATTTTATTTAATGCCAGAGCCCATGTGTTTACTGACCATTAAAATCATTCCCTTATTTAAAAAGTATTATATGATACTTTCTAATTTCAGTCTATCAGGCTAATGTTTTTGTAGTTTCTTCTCTTAGAGAAATCATGATTTTAAAAGAATCATCAGCGTTTTCATCATCATCTTTCTTAATCTTATCTAATTGATATTTAAACAAGAGAAAAATTTAATGATATATAACTTATTAATATTGCCTGGTTATCAAGTTTTCATTATTTTGTTCCATTTTCCTCATGTATCACGTGTTTTTTTCCTGCACCGATGAGGTTCAGACCAGGCTACCCCAAAATATGGCACCTTGGCATTTGAGAAAACAGCAGAATCAGGAAGGCTCTTTCATTTTCCTCTTGCCTTTCTTCCTTGAAGCAATTCATAAGACCTGCATTTGAGAAGTGCCATTCCTATACCCAAGGAAAGGAATATTTTTATCTTTGAAGACATAGGTACATGGAGAAGAATCTCAACAAGGACTTGCTAACCCCTGCCCCCAATCTGTTTGTTAATTTCTAATCATATTTCTTCATGACCATTTACTTTTTAAAATCAAAAGTAACATCGAAAATAACAGGTTTATCTATTTCTTTAGGTTATCATTTCCTTACAAAGGTTCCTGTGCCACTCAAAACTTGTATTAAACAAATTTTTATGCTTTTCTCTTGTTAATCTGTCTTTTATTATAGGGCCTCAGCCACGAATCTTGCAAAGAATGAGAAAAGGAAATCTTTCCTCAGCTATAGTGCTCATCTACTACCGTCTGATACATAGATGTTCACTAAGTCACTTTATTATTCTGCCACTGGTGATAAGACAGACATGTGATAAGGTGGAAATATTAAATCTTTGTTGTTTAATGGTATGAATTAATACCAGGGAGCAGGAGGGGACCATTTCCTAGATACTTTTCCCATTGATATTCTAGTCAGATCGGCTACCCTGCTAAAATGTCTTAAATTCCCCTTTTTTTTCTTCCTCTTGTCACTTAGTTTAGGTCTTTACCATCTGTCTCTTGTACTTCAGCATTCCCTCTGCCCATTGGTATCATTTTCCATTCATCCTCCTGCTACTAAAGTGGCCCTAAACATGTACAGTATGCACAGACAGACATTCGATGGTTACTCCTCCTCTTAAAATTCTTTTATATTCCCAATAAACAATCAAATTTCCTTTAAACCAAGGGCATCAGGAAGAGGTAAAAGAGAAGCTAACCAGAGTGTTTTGAGCCTCTCACTGCCAATCAACTCTAACAATTTGGCTTTCTGTGTTTTATAAATTAGGCTCAGATAAAATTACAGTTAAAGAAAAAGCATTAGTCAACAATTTAAGTAATAATGCTATGTAATAAGTATCTTTCAATGTCAGTATCTTACAGTGACATAAACATTTTCTTTGTTCATAGGCTTTTGGATTTGCTGAGTGGTTTTGTGAAAGGTAATTCCAGTTTTCTTCACGTTTTTTTGGCACGAGTGGCCTTTTGTGACTTGCTCTTCCCTTGAAGCCTGCAGATGCCCTAAAGAGAGAGAAAATAATACAAGTACATTTCAAAGTTTGCTCATCTCCTATCTGTTCAAATGACATTGACCTATGACGTCACAGTCAAGAAGCATGCTAAACCCATGATGAAACCATGGCAAGGGCACAGAGGTCATGGGAGATCATGAGTAAATAATACTATCTGCTCCGTAAAGCTTTGTTCTAAATAAAAGTTTTTAAACAGTTGATCTGCCAAGTAAATAGAAATCCTCAAGAGAAGAATCAAAACCTCCATGACTTCTTGTTTACCTTTCAGTTTATTTCAAGACACATTTTTTTGCTGAAATGAACAAACATTCTCAATCTTGAAATCGAATGACTCACATATAGTCATAGATCCATTTAGTTCATCCAAGCAAAAACAAATTCCATTAAATCAAAGTCTGTAAGGGAATGCTGCTGAGACTGGTTTTGTCCACCCCGTTCAAGAATGTTGATTAAAATAGGCTAGATTTGTTTATCTGAGGCTTTAACATATAATATTTTTAAAAAGAGGTATATCATAAAATGAGAGTTATATAGACTTTACTATCATAATTTACATAGAACAGAAAATAAGTGACATTCAGCAAAACTTTTATATTACTTATCATTAGTGAATAATTAAAAGACTACGTTGTTCTGGGGTTTGCATTGCATTACGTTTGTCTTTTCCATGTTCTTCTAGCACTTTAATGTGCATCCTATATAGTTTTTTCAACCATGCTGTACTATATTGAAATGTAACTATATCACTTTCTTGTATAAGAAATCTTGATATTAGTTTTCTGTTTGGGCCTACTCCTTAGGCTGTGTACTGTAATCATGTCTTTCAACCATTTGTATTGTATTCACACAGTCAGGAAAGGGAATTTTATTTTACTGCCTTTGGAAAGAGCAGTATTCTGGGGCCAAAGCTGAATATGATTCCTCATGGAACTGAAACTTAGGCACCAAAATACTAGTTAAGTAAATACTGCCTTGGCAGCTCAGGCTTATCCCGTTTAAACATGTTATGTTCATTGTCTTGTGGATTACATATACATACCCAAAATAGGAAATTCAATTTGTGCTTGCAAAGAACATCTCATGGTAGATGGAGGAAGAGCAAGAGTGAAGGTATGCTGAAGCTGGTTCCCACTAGATTATGAAATTAGACTGTTAACATGTCTTCCCAATTCCTTGTTCAGTGATACTAAGATGATAGCTTTCAATTGACCATGGTAGGAGTATTTACACCATGGATATTGGCAAATGCTCAAATCATAATTTATTTAGTAGGAGGCTGATTTACTAGTATACCAGAATGAGGACTTGGACTTTTGTGTAAATTTCTTCATCTTTCTTACAATTGTCAAATTTATAAGTTCTATTTAAACATTATTTTATCTGATTTCTCATGTTTTATGTTATCACACATATATTTTATTTTCACCTAAGCTAATTTTATGTCCCATTACTTTTTTTCTTTCTTTTCATTCCAGGGTTCTTTTTGTTCCCTTACTATTCTCAACATATATTTATGAAGATTCTAACATGATGCCATATATTTCAAATTAAAATGAATATCTTGCTTAATATTATAAATGTTATGTTATGTTAAAATATTATGTGTAAGCATTCAAAAACTGTTTATTCCAACTGTTAGCTTAAAAGGAATTTTATTTTATTTTTTGCCAAGTAATTATAAATGCATCAAAGGAATTTTTCAATTTACTGTATATGTAAAGATAGAAAGTAGCAAGTATAAAAAGAACCCCTCTCCTCTCTGTCAGGAAAATCTAAATCTTCAGAAAAGCAGGTAACCCATTTTTTTTTTTTTTTTTTTGCTATAGAAAATACTCAGCTATATCATAAAATACATATAAAATATAAAGTTAAATAAATGTTATAGAAAAGTAGCTCTGCAGCTACAAGTAAAACTGAAAAATCAAAACACAAAATTTATAATATTGTCAGCTTTTGTAATGTTCTTGTTGGAATTGTGGTACTGTGTCCACAAAACTTTAGCCTAGACCTGAGGATTTAAAATATTTACCACAGTGCCCAGAAAACTATTTAGTGGTCCAGGATTTTAGTATTATTTATAAATCATTAGAAATATAAATTGAGGTGATGGGAAGAAGAAAAGGAAACAAAAGAAAAATAAATCAATATTGTTGCTATAGAATCTCAGTTTCCAGAAACCCATGACAAGACTTTATCAATTTTTTATATACAAACTCAAGGAGTAAACAAAATCATTCTTATTAATTATCAGAATATGATTAGAAACGTGTTCTACAGTTTTTTCTGTTTTAGGGCTGTTTATATGTACATTTATACTTTCTTACAATTGTCTTTTGAAAATTTTCTCCCTAGCTTCAGGGTCTTTATTCTCTTTTTTCTTCTCTTCCCTATCTCTTTCAGGCAGGACAAATTCAGATTGTGGCAACTTATTAGTTTGTTACCTTAAGCAATTTGCCTTACACCCCATTTTCTCCTATTTGTTTACTTGGGAAAATAACACTACTTATTCTATAGTGCTATTGTGAGATTAAGGGGATGCTTATAAAGTAGGGAGTGCCTAGAATATAATTAGCATTATTTTCACAAACCACCTTCTTTGTAGTTTTATTCTTAGGTTTATTGATACTCACTCACATTTTTAAATACCTGAAATATTTATTTTATTTTTCCTTATTGTTAATTTTTTCTTTATTTACTTTCTCTAGATTGTAGGGGTCTTTTTTATTCTCCCATAGAATCCAAGCTCTATAATGTATTGTCACATTCAAAGTACATCTAAACAAACATTTATTGCTGATGGTGAGGATATTGACAGAGGAATGGGGAACAGTTCAACTTACTTTTCATAGACTTATTATGTTCAAAAAGAGTTTGCATTTGTACTCATGGTTTCTCTTGCACATTACACTCAAATATGCAAGCACTTATATTTCTCATGCATGTCATGTGCAGTTTATTTTTAGAATTTTTGAGCTCTGAATGAATAACATTTTAAAAAATTAAAAATTTAGTAACAATTTGTTCAAAATGGACAGTGACATATTGAACAAAATTATAAAATAATTTAATAGGAAATGTAGACTATTTATATCAGGTTTTTGTTTCATTTGCTGAAATCTTTGTATTTTTTAACTATTTCATTTTTCTATGGTGGGTGCAATAATTTCTCATTATATATTAAATGGTTCATCTGTTCAAATGTTTGTATCTCAACTCAGAAATTCTTGAGTAGCTTAAATTTTAACTCAGGATATAATACAGAAGAAAAATATATAAATCAATAGCCATTTTCAAAAATAAAGACTAATATTTTCTATTCAATGCTCAAATGAATGGAGGCCACTTATGCCAATGACAAGTGTGTTTTGAACTCGTTTACCTCTAATTCCTTTGTTTGCTTCTTATTTGTAAAATTATTCCTGAAACAAGTACAGTGGCAAGCTAATTTTCTACATTCATTTACATAATTACCATCATAACTTATTTTCTCTTTTCTGTCAATTTACAACTAAAAGCTCAGAGTATTTCTATGCAAATATTGTTTTTTGTATTGTTTCTAAAGAACGATTGAAAGTGTTTATGATTCCAAGCCTCATCCATATAAATATTAACCTAGAATAAAACAAACAGGTGTCTTCTCATAATATGAACATTCAGAATAAATAGGGAAATAATTTGAACACTTAGTATAAAGATGAAAATTTATTTTAGAAACTCATATGACACATTTTAACCCTTTTTGAATATAAATAAGATTAAGGGACATGAAACTGAATCAAAGGAGATAGTTTCAGCTATGTTGTTATGAGTGATTTAAGATGCTTTAAAATTAAGACAAAGAGTGAATGAAAGATTCAAAACACTCATTGTTAACCTTGACCAAATTCTGATACATTGACTTCCCTATCCTTTAAAAAAATTCATACTTTGACCACAATCAGGTGGCCAGTCTAATCAAAGATTGGATAGGAAACATAGTTTCTTTAATTCACACAGTGGTCTCCCCTTTTCTTCTGGAGATATGTTCCAAGATCTCCCGCTGTTGCTGAAAACTGTACATACTATGTTTTTTTTCCTATACATACGTATGTATGATAAAGTATGATTTATAAATTAGGCACCATAAGAGATTAACAACAATAAAAATTAGAACAATTACATCAATATGCCAGCATCACCACCCTTTGGGGCCATTATTAAGTAAAATAAGGATTACTTGAACATAGGCAGTGCTTATATCCAGACAGAAGATCTGATAACTGAGATGGCTAGCTACTAAGTGACTAATGAGTGAGAGGCTAGCACAGAAAAGGTGAAGATGTTGGGCAAAAGAAGGATTTATGTCCAGGGTACACAGAGCAAGAAGACATGAGATTTCATCATGCTACTCAGAAAGGTGCACAATTTAAACTTATGAACTGTTTATTTCTGTTATTTTCCTTTTGATATTTTCAGACTGCAGTTATTTGACTGTAGGTTACTGAAACCTATGCTGGGGAAACTTCAGGTAAGGTGGAACTACTATAATAAAACTTCTGTGTAAATTCATTTAATAACTTTTAAGATAGCATAGCGACTTGAGTAAACAGTGTAAATTCAGAATAAACTGTGGTGGAAAATAAACTACTGAACACAACACGAAGTATCCACATTTCTATGAGATTTGCAAATATGAATATTATGAAAAACTAAAACAAGCCTAAGCAATAACATACATATGTGCATTACGTATTGGATAAAAGATACACCTTTTAAAATGTGTACTTAAATAAATGCAATCGGATTCTTTCAAAGATCAACAAAGATATGTAAAGACAAAAGTAAATGCATTGTTTCAGTGTTTGTTATGCAGGATAAATAGTAGAATGCAACTTCTAGGATGAATTTTTGAATAAAATTAATGATTTATGATTTCACATTATTTCATAATATTTAACTTTCTTAATTTATAGAAATTATGCATTTTACTATTTAAAAGACAGAATGATTTTATTATGTGCCTATTATTATTTGATTTATATATTTTCTTTAATTCTGACAAAATACTGTGAGATTACTATTATACTTATTTAATAATGAGAAAGCTTATGGTCGTAGACATTAGTTAACTCTCTGAAGTTTATTCCTAGTCCACAAGAAGGCCAAGATGTAAACCCAGGCTGTCTACCTGTACAACTCATGCTGTTTTCATTTCAATACAGTATATCTCATTTCTCAACAGAAACATTACTTGGGAAATAAATATTCACGCTTCAGTGGAATATTGTCAGGATAAAAATTACAAAATTTTAAATAAAACACAAATAGCACACATTACGAAATTGAAAATAAAACACAATAGCTCAAGTAGGTAAATAAATCTGGAGAGTGTGCTTTTCAAACTGTACTACTCTAATCAAAGCAAGAATAATATCTACTAGCTACCTCTCTCACAACTTTTATAAAGAAATCAAATCTCCTAAAGTCATACCTTACAGAGCCTGGATAATTTCTCCCAATTTATTGTATTTGGTGTTTATGTTATTTTGTGTTTTCTACATAGGTTCAGAAATCAAAAAGGGGCATTAATAGGAACAACTTTTTTCAATATCACTCTTATTAATCCAATAGCAAAATTTTGCTTCCTACCCCCACCACATTAGACTCTGCTGTTCTAAGGTTTTTACTTTCCAAAGATAAAATATTTCCACCGTGGGACACACAGTAGGTTACCTTAAAATGGAAGTTGCGATTAACATGGCTATTTTGGGTACTGATGCTGGTAAATTATATGGCCAAGTACTGAGTTTTTACTGTTTGAGTTGATTGTGAATTTCTAGAGGGAATTGGGTTGCTACTATACAATGTGGATAAAAAACAGATTATGTCTGGAATGCAGAAGATTCCCTGGGATGCCTCTTTGTTCTCCCATATCCTGTTGTTCAAGTTAGTGAAAAACTAAAACAACCCAGTTCAGGCAGGGCTGAACCAATTCATCAACTTAATTCAGACATTATTAAAAGTTCCAGTCACGCCAGTAGGCAAGGAACTTAAAAAAGCTAAGGGCATGGGAGATAGAGAGATATAGAATGGGTACTGGCAGAAGTTAGTTATTTACCAGCTACAACCATGTTACCAGAGGCAGAAATGAAAACTGTAGAAGTCATGTGTATTTCTTCTAGTTTTCCTGACTATAAGAATACATTTATTAACTATTTCTTTTCTCTTTCCATTTCTTATTCTTCTGCTAACATCTGATTTGTTAATACTAGTTAATTTAATGGGTCAAGGTCTTATTTATAGAATATGAAAGAGGGGTTGTGACTCACCAGAAAAATGAACATTAATTAACAACGAATGAAAGAATATTGTACATTTTACAGGAAGAAGGTTAGCTTGCTTTGTGTTTGTATGCATGTTAGGGGCATAATACTAGGTTGAAGCATGACTTTGCTAATGTCTTTCTTTGGAAGTTAACTATAATAAGTAGAGGCATGTTAGGATGACTAGCTGACAAAGAATAGATTATGGTGGCTTTAAAATGTGTTAACTTGGCTAAGATGAACTACATTTTCCCTAATTTTTTCTTGTTAGATTTGCTAAGATTTAGCCACAGAAGATATCTATGTAAGACTAGGAAAGTAAAATTAAAAAGTAGCTGTGTTTACTCTGGGAAGGTTGATGAAGACTGCATATTTTGCAGCTCATGAAAGTTTCTTCAGATCTATTCACTCACACTGGCATGGACAGTGGACCAGTCTAGGTGTTCAGCTTCTGCTCAAGATCTTCTGTCAACATCTCAGTTATGAGGAAAGTTCGAGTCTGGCTGTCTGGCTACAGTGACAGCTTCTTCCACAAGTCATCCATGGCACTGATGTTAGAGGTTTAGAGAGAAGAGGCCAATATGGGTTTCTATGGGAAACGGACACAAGTTTCATTTATTATTTTCTCTACTTGTCCATTTTTCAAACATCACAACTATTCTTGTATCTTCAAGCTCAGTGGCAGAAGCATTAGAAACAGACCAAAACTGTTTTAACAGCTACTAAAATTGCATGAAGTCAAACCCCTAGACTAAATCGCCTATTCTGCATGATCCCTAATGGCTTTATTTCTCGAATTTAATTCTGATGGCATCTTTTTTTATTATATACTACCTATAGGAAATAAATGGTTTTACTTCAAAGGCATATTGTCAGAGTAAAATTTTTTAAATGGAAAAATAAAATATGTCAAAAGTGGATATACAATCTTTATTTTATTATACTTTAAGTTCTGGGGTACATGTGTAGATCATGCAGGATTGTTACCTAGGTATACACACGCCATGGTGGTTTGCTGCATTCTTCCCAGTATCACCTACATTAGGTATTTCTTCCAATGTTATCCCTCCTCAATGCCCCCACCCCCTGCTATCCCTCCTCTAGCCTCCCCACTCCCGATCAGGCCCTAGTGTGTGATGTCCACCTCCCTATGTCCATATGTTCTCATTGCTCAACACCCACTTACGAGTAAGAACATGTAGTGTTTGGTTTTCTGTTCTTGCATCAGTTTGCTGAGAATGATGGTTTCCAGCTTCATCCATGTCCCTGCAAAGGACATTAACTCATCCTTTTTTTTGGCTGCATAGTATTCCATGGTGTATACGTGCCACATTTTCCTTGTCCAGTCTATTGTCGATGGGCATTTGGGTTGGTTCCAAGTCTTTGCTATTGTAAACAGTGCTGCAATGAACACACATGTGCATGTGTCGTTATAACAGAACAATTTACAATCCTTTGGGTATATACCAAGTAATGGGATTGCTGAGTTAAATGGTATTTCTATTTCTAGATCCTTGAGGAATCGCCACACTATCTTCCACAATGGTTGAACTAACTTACACTCCCACCAACAGTGCAAAAGTGTTCCTATTTCTCCACATCCTCTCCAGCATCTGTTGTCTCCAGAATTTTTAATGATCAGTATTCTAACTGGTGTGAGGCAGTAACTCAATATGGTTTTGATTTGCATTTCTCTAATGAACAGTGATGACGAGCTTTTTTTCATATGTTTGTTGGCATTATAAATAAATGTCTTCTTTTGAAAACTATCTGTTCATATCCTTTGCCCACTTTTTGATGGGGTTGTTTGGTTTTTTTCTTGTAAACTTGTTTAAGTTCTTTGTAGATTCTGGATATTAACCCTTTGTCCGATGGGTAGATTGCAAAAATTTTTTCCCATTCTGTTGGTTGCCAGTTCAATCTATTGATTGTTTCTTTTGCTATGCATAAGCTCTTAAGTTTAATTAGAGCCCATTTGTCTGTTTTGTTTTTTGTTACCATTACTTTTGGTGTTTTAGCCATGAAGTTCTTACCTACGCCTATGTCCTGAATGATATTGCCTAAGTTTTCTTCTAGGATTTTTATGGTGTTAGGTCTTATGTTTAAATCTTTAATCCATCTGGAGTTAATTTTTGTATAAGATCTAAGGAAGGGATCTAGTTACAGCTTCTGCATATGGCTAGCCAGTTTTCCCAACACCATTTGTTAAATGGGAATCCTTTCCCCATTGCTTGTTTTTGTCAGTTTTGTCAAAGATCAGATGGTTGTAGACAAAGCCTCTATTCCATTGGTTTGTATCTCTTGTTTTGGTACCAATACCATGCTGTTTTGATTACTGTAGCCTTGTAGTATAGTTTGAAGTCAGGTAGCATGATGCCTCCAGCTTTTTTTTTTTTGCTTAGGATGTCTTGGCTATGTGGAGTCTTTTTTGGTTCCATATGAAGTTTAAGGTGGTTTTTTTCAGTTATGTGAAGAAGGTCATTGGTAGCTTGATGGGGATAGCATTGAATCTGTAAATTACTTAGAGCAATATGGCCATTTTCACGATATTGATTCTTCCTAACCATGGGCATGGATTGTTTTTCAATCTGTTTGTGTTCTCTCTTATTTCCTTAAACAGTGGTTTGTAGTTCTCCTTGAAGAGGTCCTTCACATCCCTTGTTAGTTGTATTCCTAGGTATTTTATTCTCTTTGCAGCAATTGTGAATGGGAGTTCACTCTTAATTTTGCTCTCTGTCTGTTATTTGTGTATAGGAATGCTTGTGATTTTTGCACACTGATTTTTGTATCCTGAGATTTTGCTGAGTTGCTTCTCAGCTTAAGGAGATTTGGGGCTGAAAGGATGGGGTTTTCTAAATATACAATTATGTCATCTGCAAACAGGGACATTTTGATGTCCTCTTTTCCTATTCAAATACCCTTTATTTCTTTGTCTTACCTTATAGCCCTAGCCAGAACTTACAACACTATGTTGAATAGGAGTGGTAAGAGAGAGCATCCTTGTCTTGTGCCAGTTTTCAAAGGGAATGCTTCTAGTTTTTGCCCATTAAGTATGATATTGGCTGTGGGTTTGTAATAAATAGTTCTTATTATTTTGAGATATGATCCATCAATATCTAGTTTATTGAGAGTTTTTAGCATAAAGGCTGTGGAATTTTGCTCAAGACCTTCTCTGCATCTATTGAGATAATCATGTGGTTTTTGTCTTTGGTTCTGTTTATGTGATTGATTATGTTTATACATTTGTGAATGTTGAACCACTCTTGCATCCTCAGAATGAAGCTGACTTGATCATGATCGATAAGCTTTTTGATGTGCTGTTGGATTTGGTTTGCCAATATTTTATTGAAGATTTCTGCGTCAGTGTTCATTATGGATATTGACCTGAAATTTTATTTTTTAGTCGTGTCTCTGCCAGGTTTTGATATCAGGATGATGTTGGTCTCATAAAATGAGTTAGGGAGGATTCCCTCTTTTTGTATTGTTTGGAATAGTTTCAGAAGGAATGGTACCAGCTCCTCTTTGTGCCTCTTGTAGAATTCAGCTGTGAACCCCTCTGGTCCTGGACTTTTTTGGTGGCTAGGCTATTAATTACTGCCTCAACTTCAGACCTTGTTATCGGCCTATTCAGGAATTCAAGTTCTTCCTGGTTTAGTCTTAGGAGGGTGTAAGTGTCCAGGAATTTATCCATTTCTTCTAGATTTACTGGTTTATTTGCATAGAGGTGTTTGTAGTAATCTCTGATGGTAGTCTGTATTTCTATGGGATCAGTGGTGATATCCCCTTTATCATTTTTTTTTGATCTAGTTGAAGCTTCTCTCCTTTTTATTAGTTTGGCTAGCAGTCTATCTAGTTTGTTGATCTTTTTTTAAAAAACAGCTATTGGATTTATTGATTTTTTGAAGGTTTTTATTATGTGTGTGTCTCTATCTCCTTCAGTTCTGCTTTGATTTTAGGTATTTCTTGCCTTCTGCAAGCTTTTGAATTTGTTTGATCTTGTTTCCTTAGTTCTTTTAATCATGACGTTAGGGTGTCGATTTTATATTTCTCCTCGCTTCTCATGTGGGCATTTAGTGCTATAAATTTCTCTCTATAGACTGCTTTAATGTGTCCCAGAGATTCTGGTACATTGTGTCTTCATTCTCATTGGTTTTTAAGAACATCTTTATTTCTGCCTTCATTTTATTATTTATCCAGTAGTCATTCAGGGGCAGGTTGTTTAGTTCCCATGTAGTTGTATGATTTTCAGAAAGTTTCTTAATCCTGAGTTCTAATTTGATTTCACTGTGGTCTGAGAGACTATTTGTTATGATTTCCATTCATTTTCATTTGCTGAGGAGTGATTTACTTCCAATTATGTGGTCAATTTTAGACTAGGTGTGATGTGGTGCTGAGAAGAATGTATATTCTGTGGTTTTGGGGTGGAGCGTTCTGTAGATGTCTATTAGGTCCTTTTGGTCCAGATCTGAGTTCAAGTCCTGGATATCTTTGTTAATTTTCTGCCTCATTAATCTGTCTAGTATTGACAGTGGGGTGTTAAATTCTCCCACTATTCACAAGAATCATGATTTTCTTGTGTCTTTGGAGAGTTATAAAAATGTAAGGCCATACATTTTTTATTATGAAAATATACAAAATGCTTTTGTTCAATTTAACTAGTTTCATCTTTTTATGCTGTATCTTCTTTTGTTAACACTTATTTTAAGTTCAGAGGAAGTAGTACAGTGTTACATAGGTTAACTTGTGTCATGGGCATTTGTTGTACAGTTTATTTCATAACTCAGGTATTAAGCCTAGTACCTGTTACTTATTATTGCCCATCCTCTCCCTCCTCTCACCCTCAACCCTCTGAAAAACACTAGTATGTGTTGTTCCTCTCTATGTGTTCATGTGTTCTCAATATTTAGCTCCCACTTATAAGTGAGAACATGTAGTATTTGGTTTCCTGTTTTCATAACATATACACATGTGTGCATGTATATTTTTTCTTTTTTTCCTTTTTTTGTTTTTTAAGACTGAGTCTCACTCTTGTTGCCCAGGCTGCAGTGCAGTGGCGGCAATCTCAGCTCACTGCAACCTCTGCCTCCCAGGTTCAAGCGATTCTTCTGCCTTAGCCTCCCAATTAGCTGGGATTACACGTGTCTGCCACCACGTCCAGCTATGTTTTGTACTTTTAGTAGAGACGAGTCTCACTGTATTGGCCAGGCTGGTCTCAAACTCCTAACCTCAGGTGATCCACCCACTTCAGTCTCCCAAAGAGCTGGGATTACAGTCATGAACCACCACTCCTGGCCAGCACATGACTTTTTGATTGCTATGGAATCCTTGATATAAACATTAAACATCTCCAGTTGAAAGTCAAACAAATATAATGAAAAAGAAAAAAAATAACTGCTTGTCAGAATTTGTAGCATAAAATTATGATGATATGCTATAAAATTGCTCTTGGTAGTGCAAGTTTGTGGCTTAGGTCGTGTGTTTGGTTATAAACTTCTTTTTTTGTAAATTTCAGTTGAAGTAGACACAATTGTTTTCTGAGTAATTGTACTAACCATAAAAAAGCTACTGTTGGCCAGGTGCGGTGGCTCACACCTGTAATCCTAGCGCTTTTGGAGACTGAGGTAGCTGGAGGATCACGAAGTCAGGAGATCAAGACCATCCTGGCCAACATAGTAAAACCTGACTCTACTAAAATACAAAAAATTAGCCAGGTATGGTGATGCGTGCCTGTAATCCCAGCTACAGAGGAGGCTGAGGCA
This sequence comes from Plecturocebus donacophilus, assembly GCA_004027715.1. Classification (NCBI taxonomy): domain Eukaryota; kingdom Metazoa; phylum Chordata; class Mammalia; order Primates; family Pitheciidae; genus Plecturocebus; species Plecturocebus donacophilus. The sequence goes on from PVKP010010807.1 coordinate 49,798, forward strand.
GGAGACTCACTTGAACCAGGTAGTCAGAAGTTGCAATGAGCCAAGATTGTGCCACTGTACTCCAGACTGCTGACAGAGAGAAACTCCATCTCAAAAAAAAAAAAAGGTACTCTTTTGCTAAATGTTTGCTTATTATCAAAAACTGCTTTTGGTACCTAAATTACATTCAATGCCCTTCCAATGAGAGCCTGCTTTTGATGTTAGCATCTTGTATGAAAGACTTGCTGGTACAGAAGCAACAATATTTTAATTATTCATACAGTTTCTCATTTTATAAAATGTAGAAACAAGGGCACTAGTGTTCTAGGTCTCGAGTTACTCTAAAATTGTTAGGCTCTGATAATAGAAGGTTTCTTCTGTCTTGTATACTTAGACAATGGAAGTGGAAGTGATGCAACTTTTATTACTAGCTATCTGTCTTGTATAGAGATTTCATCAATAAGGAGTCATTTCTAATATATTTTATGCTAATTAAAAATTCTCTGGTGTCATATTTTATAACAATAGTTAAAGGTATAAGTAACCGTTTTCTGGAGTGCCACATCCTATTTAGAGTATGTGCTAATTAATGGTATGTGAACTTCAGATTAGATTTACCTTGGACACAGATGAATTCATCACACTGTTTTTCTCAAATGTTTCTTTAAAAAGTAAGCGATTATACAAGTAACAAAACAGGTAATAGGTTATTCAATCCATATTTGATGTGTTCTATCTGATTCTAATTACACTTTCTTAATTTTCCTTGGAGAATTGTCCCCTTAGTTATTATTCTGTGTGATGAAGTTGACTCCATTTGCTTCAAAGGGTGGATTTGTGACCCAGGGCTGGCCTTTTAGAGCTCTGATTCTTGTGATTTATTAAAAAAGTAATGCTCATGGTTAAACCACGCCAGTCAGAACCAAAGGCTCTGATACAAAACTTTGTTGAAACTACTGAGAACGAGAAGTTTGTTTTGTTTTATTTTTTCACTGAATTTGAAGTTGTGAAGGTATATAAATAGAGAGCTTTTCTGCAAGTGAAGCTAGCACAGAGGAAAGAAGAACTTAGCTATGTAGTGAGAAAAGTCTTCATGGGAATGGAAAACCAATAACAATTGTGTTCTTGTTTATAAGTGGGAACTAAGCTATGGGTTCACAAAGGATATGGAGTGGTATAATGCACAATAGAGACTCAGAAGGAGAAAGGATGGAAGGGAGTTTTGGAATTAAAGGGTACATATTTGGTACAGTGTGCACCACTCAGGCAATGATCTCAGCCTTCACCACTATACAGCTTATCCATGTAACCAAAAACACTTGTACCCCAAAACACTTGTACCCCCAAACCTATTGAAATTTAAAAATATTAAAAATAAAGAAATGAAAAGGAGTCACATCAGCTGAATGCTTATCCAGTCAGACTTGAAACCTTATAATTTTTAGTTATAAGACAAAATATCACTTATTGTTTTTCTGTGATATATAGACATATGTGTACATGAATCTACTTTATATATAAAAACTTAACTTGTATATGCAAATCAGTTAGTTATGGGTACAATGTGAGTCACTGTCTATACACAATTTGGCTAGAATTTATAATTGTCCCACTGGACTGGGAGATGTCAGCTAGTACCATGGAAAAGGTGACATGAAAACTCTTTGCAGTTACCAACCAGAGAACATGGGGTACATTCTCCTAAACTGGTGCTCTAGAATTATAGCAAGAGCCTGATACTGAAAATAAAGCAATCTTACAAATAGTTTTTCTTTCTCCCTAAATTTGGGTCTGGATTTCAGAAGTTGCTTAATTTTACCTCGATCTGTTACTTTATCAGTGTAAAGATAAAGTTGAATTATGACCTCTGAAGCCATTTTTGTGCAATATTTGAGATTAATATTTGAGGAGCACATAAAAGGAGTCATGCTTAATCTTGGGAGATGTGGATTAAGAAACCTGAGGCAGAAAGCCAAAGTAGAGTACATGTGATATGAACACAAAATGTGCAGGTTGTAGAAATTATGATAAAATCTCTGCCACATAAAAGAAAGAAATCTGGGTTTCAATACAATCTGGCATCTAGCCAGTTGTGTACTGGCGTTTTCAGGCACAAGTCCCTTCATCAGTGAAATGAGAAGAAAGGAAAACACAATCTCTAAGTTCTCTGAGTAGCACCGTTCTGGAAACTACAGACTTTTGCTCTTCTGTAAGAGCAAAACCTGACCAGTTTCCTAACCTTTTGGGCTAGCTGCTCTAGGAAAGCAGGTGAACAAGATGTGATGTGATTTCTTAATCAGTACTGGCAATCTAGTGTGAGCTTTGGTTGTCCTTTGGTCTATTTTCCTGAGCTTAAATAGACACTTATTTACATGAATTCCTTATTCAACCTAAACTTTCCTTCATAAAATGAAGAGCCTCATCCCTATGTTAACTCTGGCCAGTACCTTGTTGATTATTATCTCCAACTTATTTTCTTCAATTATGTCACTATTATTCCATATTTTCATTTATGTGTATAACTTTTTTTAATGACTAAGATCAGCCGTCAAATCTCTTCTCAAAAACTATTTTGTAAGGCAACTCTTTAACTTTTAGTATAAAGTACATGATGACCAATTATCTAGTTGCATATGACTTTCTAAAATCTGTAAAGTGTGTCTAGCTTATTCAAAGCTTTTTATTATTAAGCAAAACAGATAAAATAATAAAGCATTAAATATATTTTAAGTGACTTTTACAAAATTTCAAATCCACATTTGGATTAAAGGGGAAGAAACATTACCAAATCCCTAAGTCAAAATATCTTAGAGTCATAAGTTCTAAAATTATGTTTACTACAAATATAAATCAGTCAGATATCTACATACAAATTCCATAATACATCCTTAAAAATTAAAACTACATAAGAAGGTAATAAACCCTAAAATTGTAAATGTTGATAGTAATTAGATATAGTGCTATATTTTTTAATTTGAATGTAATTAGGTATGAAATTATATTAGTTGTCCATGTATTAATGATTTATACCAGTATTTAAAAATGATTAAACTAACAACATATCCTAAAGACCTAGATAAAAGCCATTTTGACATAAATTTTTAACAGCCCCTAGTTCCACGAATATGATAAGATTTATGTTTAGGAATGTTCATTACAGTGACTTTTTTTTAAAAACAAAAATTTTCAGAAAGAATGTGTCCTAAAATGTGATACTATTTGAAAAAAATGGATTATGCATCCATATACTAGCAATGTGTGGCAATTTAATATATACATCTATAGGTTTTGACACATGGGGACCATCAGCGATACACAGCTAAGAAAATTTGTTATGGAATAGTAATGATAGAAATAATTGTAATAATAAAAATAATATATATGCACAACACTTACTAAATGTTTACTATGAAGCAATCCCTTGTTTCCATTGTTTTACAGATATTGCCACATTTAATCTTCACAATTTTTTTTTCTTTTTTGAACAGGGTTTCCCTCTGTCGTGCAGGCTGGAGTGTAGTGGCACGATCTTGGCTTACTGTAGCCTTGACCTCACTGCAGCCTTCGCCTTCCAGTTGCAAGCAATTCTTGTGCCTCAGCCTTCTGAGTAGCTGGGATTGCAGGCATGTGCCACCACACCTAGCTAAGTTTTATATTTTTAGTCAAGACAGGGTTTTGCCATCTTCCCCAGGCTGGTCTCGAACTCTTGATTTTAAGGGTTCCACCAGCCTAGGCCTCCCAAAGTGCTGGGATTACAGGCATGAACCACTACACCTGGCAAATATTCACAACTGTTAATTAGGTACTATTATTATTTTCTTTGTACAAAGTAGGAAATTGAAGGTCCAATAAATGGAGACTAATAATTTGCCTGAGGACACAGACAGTAAAAGATCAAGCCCTTGTTACTATAATCATCTATTTATCTATCTCTACCCTATTTTAATTGGCAGCATACAATTTGAGTAGGAATGAAGTATGAAATAAACAATTTGAAACACTCAGGATGAGCATCCAATATATATAAGTTGTCCTTTGCTATTCCTGGGATATCGGTTCCAGGATGCCCAAAATCCACAGGTGCTCAAGTTGCTGATACAAAATGAGAGTTGGCATATAACCTATGCATATTCTCCTATACACTTTAAATCATCTCTAGATTACTTATTATACCTAATATAATGTTAATGCTATGTAAGTAGTTCTTGTACTGTATTTTTATTGGTATTATTTTTATTGTTGCTTTGCTATTTTAAATTATTTTTTTCTGTATATTCTTCATCTGCATTTGGTTGAATCCCTGGATGTAGAACCCACAGATAGCAAAAGCTGACTATATATAGAGAAAATTAGGGTCAATAGTTGAGGAATTAAACCTCTGTAGGATACTTGTATTAAATTCCCTTGACCACAGTAAGTGGATTAGCAAGACTTTTGACCTCCAAAAGAAAATGGTGTCTCTATTTACATTTTAACATTGTGGGACTTCCAGATACTTCAGAGAGAGTATTTCAGGTAAAAGTATATTTAAATTTCTTTTTATGAAGTGTGGTTTAATTAATAATCATACTGATATTTCAAGGAAGTCAGACATAAACTTCAACAAATTAGGGTATTGTGCGGTTTGCCTTTCTTTTATTTAATATTATTTATCAGATATGTTGATATAAAAATGGGACACAGAAAATATATATAAAAAGGATGACTATGAAAAAGAACATAGACTGATATCTATGATGAAAAATCCCTGTATGATTTGTAAGGTAGTAATAAGATAAAGTAATTTTAATTCTAATCAGAAACATTTTTATTGAAGTAAATTTAACATAAAAATTATGAAAATATAGCATCATACAAGTACCTATTGCTTTACAGTTTTCAATATCCATTCATATAATAATAATGATTTTTAAAAATTTGTTTTCTAATCCACTAACTGTGAGATGAAGGAGCTGCAGATTTTTTTTTTTTTTTTTTTTTTGCATGTTTCAACTAAGGAAATCAGGCTTGGAGAAGCTAAAAATTTTCTCAAGGTCACAGAGCTGGTCTAGGGACCAGAGCTCCAAAGTACCTAGTGTTTTTTTCAGCATGCTTCGGTGATTCTTAATAAAAATTAAGATACAGAAAAGTTGCACCAAAGGGAATATTTTCAAACTTAGCAGAAGCTAATTAAAGTGCAAATATTCTTAATGTAGAATTTGATAGCAATTTGTCTCAACAGCAAGTTACAGGTAATTTTGCAGTTATCTAAGTGGCTTTTATTTCTGAAATTGTGTTGTACTGACTGTTATTTTCTTGCTCTTTGCATTCTTTGTCATTTTTAATATCTTTAGTGATTTTGAAATATTTGGTGCTGGATCATTCTGCTGCAAATATGACCTGTCATTCCAGCAAATGGACTGATTGAATCTGTCACACTGGTGGGATTTATAGTAAATTCACCACAGCACAAGTAAAACCATTAGAAATTTCATTGGTTTAAATGACTGAATATAAGAGTCCCCTGATTTTATCAGCAGACTGGCTTATATTTTCCCTCCAAATGACCATGAGAATCTTAAAATTACATCAGTTTTAATGTGCATATGTTGTTGTGTTGATTTCCATTTCAGATCTGTGACACGGTTTTGGCCTCAAAAGTCTTGTATTGAAATAATTTATGGGAAGAATTAATGGCATTTTATACAGTAAAGTATTTTGCTTTGAAACCAATGAATATATCTAAAATATTCCTTTTCCATTTTAATTGTGGCATATATGCACATTAATGTAAATAAGCTACTGTTTAGTGTATATGTTAAAATATTTTAAATCATTTACATTTTTTACATTAGCTTTCACACTAACTCACAACTGAAATGGAAAAAAGTAACATTATTAAGCAGTGCTTTTGTTCTGGAGTAAGTTTTCAAATATTGATAATTTGAATAATTAAATAATATTGTCATAATAGTTCATATAATCCTTGCTATTCTAAGTAAAATATTTTGAATCATTTTCACCTCCAAAGTAAAACTAAATTTAGCTTTCAATTCCGAAAACATAATTTTTTTTCTCAACCATAAAATATTTTGTTATTTTGTGTAGATAAACTATATTTTACTTTCTGTTGTTAGCCTCCACTTACTTGATTACCTGTATTTTTTAGATTTTTTCAGATTTAATGTAGTCATGTTTCACAGTTTATTTTACTTTGTTAACATACAGGTCAATTTGATACTATCCCTATCTGAATACTAAAACTACAATAAAAAACCCATTTTAATAGTCTTGTAAAACAGAGCACATAAAACAAGAACATTTATTTTAGTTGAAGACATGTGCTAATTTTTTATTGAGAAATGCATTAAACATTGATACATCCAACCTCTGATTGAACCTTCAGACTTGTCACATGTAGGGGCTGTTGAAGATTTATTGCACAATATAAAATTAGGCATATACAGTAAACTTGATAGTAAATGACTTTTGCAGACAGGAGACTGCCACAGAGAATAGTTGCACGATAGAAGGGGATTTCAAAAACATATTTAAAGACATTCAAAGAAGAATTATGAAAATTGAAAAACATAAAGGGAAAAATTCTCAAATGAAATATATAGAAAATGTGCTTTCTAAAATGAATAGATGTTTTTAACATCTCTAATTCATTTGTTATACAACAATTCATATTAGATAGCACATGTTTATCTCCAAACATGAATATTTCTATTTAGTCATGGTAGCTTGACAAAGTACTAGCAAAATATTAGTATATAAAGATCTGTTTGATCCTCAAAAAGTACAAATTAATAGCGCACTAAAGACTCACATAAGGATGACTATTACGTGTCAAAAGGAGGGCACCGTGTGATCTGACAGGAGCTTGACTTCGTTGTGAATTGAATTTGGTTCACTCTTCATTATATTATCTGTGCATTCTTCCCCTTTCTTTATCCTCTCTCATTTCTCTCTGTCTTTCTCCATCCCTATCATTCTCTGTTTCTCTCGTACTTCAGTTGATTGTTCATCAGCATGAATTTTCTTTTGTGGACAATTACAAATGTGTCTGCTATAGCACAAATTTATTGGCAAAATACCTTAATGATTCTTTAATTGGAATTCATAGAAACTGGGCAAAAATATTGGGATTGTAACATTGCTCATTCAAAGTATTTGAATTAGAAAAGTTGTATCAACCTAACTAAAAGCAATATAAAATTATTTTTAGACAGTTGCATTTATTTCTTACAAATGAGACCAGGGCTATTTATTTTAAAAAATATAAAACTAATAACCATAAGAAAATACTGCTAGTAGTGAGTCTGTCTGAAAATAAACCAACTTTTTTCAAAATGGTAGAATAAAATTCATATTTGCAAAATCGATTTTATATAATGAAAATAAAAATATTCAGTAGTTTTTATTAAAACTTCCATACTAATATTGTCTTGAATTTTATGTAATTTTAAGTCATTTTTTTGACTCCATGTGGCTTTTTACATAAAATAGATAAAATATTCAGAGTCATATTAAGATTTCTTTACTTTTTAAAAAATATTAGTACACATTTGAATTTTTTATCAGATAAAATTACTACAATTGAATTGTTTTCTAACAATTTTTATTCTAGTTTTTTAAAAAATATAAGATGACCATCTCCAGTCTGAAAATCTGAAATCTGAAATGCTCTAAAGTCTAAAACTTATTGATCACTGATGTGGCACTACAAGTGGAAAATTTCACACCTTACCTCATGTGATAGGTTGCAGCCAAAACATAGTAAAATCTTTGTTTCATGAAAAAAATATATAAAAATTGTATTATCTTCAGTCTATGTGTATAAAGTGTACATAAAGCATAAATAAATGTTGTGTTTAAATTTTGAGTTGTATCCCTATGATATATCATTATGCACATGCAAATACTCCAAAATTTGAAAAAATCCAAATTTTAAAACGGCTTCTGGTTCCAAACATTTCATATAAGGGATACACAGCCTGTAATAGAATTTATAGTACTTTTAGTAAAACTGACATAGTTTACTAATGTTAGGTATACATTCTTGGGCCACATGATGAGGAGATATTTCAGAATTCTGAGAATCAGATGCAATTATTCATTTCTGAGTTCTAGGACCAAACAAGTCTGAAGTAATAAATAATATTCTGGTTTTTTTTTAAAGGAGGTGTGAAGGGAATGGGAAAATCATTCTGAAGTAAATATGACCATATTATAAAACCCCATTAAATGAGTGATACTTTTTAGCTGTGACAATGACAAGCAGTTGACTTTATCTTAGATCAGAGTTATCAGATATGCTACAACAGAGAAACAGCAGACCAGAATTGAAGGCTGATCTTGACTGCTAGCACAACATGACCTTGTCTTAGTGTTTATGTTTTTTCCTACTTCTGTGCTTCTCTGGGAGTTTGTCTAGATGTTCCATCTTTTTAATTCTTTCAGTACTACTTTTACTTTTTTCTTTATTTTTTTTAAACTTAAGTTTCTATTAGATCAGGTATTACTAAGAGGGAAATAAGTCATTATCTGCAATACTTTCCACAAAACAGAGTACAGAGAAGATTTATTTGCTGAAATAAAGATCTCACATGAAGAAAAATATTTTTTTTTTCACCTGAATTTATTCTCTCCCTTGCCACCTATATAACATCATTGAAATCCATCATTGTTTGGAGACTTGTAAATTCCTTCATATTTGTAATGCAAATAGATTTTTAAAGATCATGATATAAAGCCTTATGCATGATGAAAAGCTGATGAAAGACATTCACAAATTGCAGTGCTACCTCTTCCATTTTCTACTGCATTCCACGTGACTTCAATGCTGGTAAGTCTAATGCCCTAACTTCCTTCACTCTGCAGCCTAGAATCCTACCTTGATGACCAGTGTAAACTTTCTACCAAGATTTTTGTGCTTTGCTTTCTTCAGATTGTGCAGTTACTAAGGTGATTACAGTCAAGTTCACGCATAACCTTGTTTAGTCTGAATTTTGCTGTAACCAATGATAGATAAATGATTAAAATATGGGATTTGAAATTTTTAGTTAAATATTGATGTACATCTATGTTCAATATTGAGCTAAAATGGTTCAAAAAATAAAATTATGCAAAACAATCAGCATTTTGATTCACAAAATATATATTTTATAGAAGTAAAATAAGCTGTTGTCTTTGAAGTTTCTTAGCTATTCTCTAGTAATAAATCAGAAATTGATCAAGATACTCTTTTGGCAATTCACAAATACTTTTTTTTTTTCAATGAATGTTCTTTTTCTACATTTTGGTCACTATTGACCCTTTTATTTCTTATTCCTTATTTATTCAAAAAAAATTTATTGAGCACCTACACTGTACTAGGTACTATGTTGGTCTTAAAGATACAGCAGAGAAGATGAATTCTTATCTTTAAGGAATTTACAAAGTACTTGGAAAAATAGACAAGTAAATGGATGTAATAAGTGCTATAGTAAGAATAATTAGTATGGTAGTACATGAAGGTATGCTTTTTAATTCAATCATTCTGCAATCATAATAGCATAACCTTTTTGCCTTTCTTCCTTTCCACACTCTACCTTGTCCCACTTGTGGAATTCTTTTCTTTACATTCTACTGTGTATTTTTACATGTATAACATAGCTATTTCAAAGGCCTTGTGGTAAAATTCAATATTAGGGCCATTTCTGTGCCAGACTCTATTGATAATTTCTTCCCTTGATGATGGGTCATACTTTATCACTTCTGTTATGTCTTTTGTTTTGATGACATACTGCACATTTGTATTAAAAATGGTAAAAATTTAAGTGTGCCACACTGATAAAATGTGAGACTTTATTTATAGTTCATCTGAACTTGTACTCACTTGCAGGTTTAGTTTGATTCAGCTTATTATGAGTGGTGCTTAGGGCATTTTTTCCTTCAGACTAGAGACCTGAGCTCTGGAAAGACTGTTGATATCTCCTTAAGCTTAAAATTGAATCACCAGTTCTCTGAACCATGGAAGACCTCTTTTGGTCTCCCTCTCTCCCTTCCTCCCTCCCTCCCTCTCTTTCTTTCCTTCTTTCCCTTCCTTCCCTTCCCCTCCCCACCTTCCTTCCTTTTTTCTTCGCTTTTTCTCTTCCTTCTCTCTCCTTCCCATCCTGCCTTACTACTTTGTAGCTTGATTTGAAACCTTTTGGCTTGCAAAGGACTGCTTCTGGTGTTGTGTAACACAGGTGATAGGTCTGTCTTTCCATGTGACTCTGGTTCAGTCTCTTCCTCTCTTTCTTTGAGTCATTCTCGGCTTCAGGAGTATAGCTGAATTACACTCTGTGAAGGCCCAGAATGCCCCAGAAGATTTGTGTCAGCTGTCTTGCCCCTCTTCAGAATCTGAGAGCTGAAAACCCAGAGTATTTCTTTCATTTTCTCTTTTTGACATTTTACAGATCTTACTCCATTCTCTTATTGTTTGCGTTATTTCCAATGAAAAATCTGTTGTCATCTTTATTTTTGCTCCTGTCTTCATGACATTGTAGTTTCTGTCTCTAGATGTGTGTGTTTTGTTTTTATATCTTTCATGTCTCTAAATTTTTCAACATATGAAATACAGTTATAATAACAGTGTTAATATCTTTGCTATTCACGGAGTTATTATTCACAATTCTAATGTCTATGTTAGTTCTGGATTGATTTTTATTGGTTGATTATGGGTCATTTTTATCTTGCTTGATTGTATGCTTTTAAGCTTTGATTAGATAAGAGACACTTAGAATGTTATTTTATTAGGTACTGGATATTTTTGAATTCCTGTAAGAATTCTTGAGATTGGCTCTGAAATGCAGTTAAGTTGCTAAGAGAATGTTTGCTCTTTTTAGGACTTGCTTTCTGAATTTTTTTAAATACAGAACTGGAAACATGCTCAGTCCATCGTTAATTACTTTTCCAAACTGATACAAAACCCTTCAGATAGTCTACCTAATGATCCATAAATAATTAGATTTTTTTAAAGCTGGATGGTGTAAAAAGACACTATTCCTGATCCTGAATGAGACACTCTTAACACTAATCCCTTTGGGTGGTTCTTCCTCAGCCTTATGTGGTTTGCTTAGATGCGTGAGTGCTGGCCAGCACGCAGCTGAATACTGAAGCAGACTCTATGTCTCTGCAGTTGTTTCTCTGGACAGCTTTCTTTGTCCTGGTAATCTGCCTTGTGTACTCTAGCTACTACAGTCTCTCTAGAATCTTAGATTCGTTCCCTCAGTTTGGGAATTTGGTGTCCTCCTTGACATTTTCTCAATATTTTTAAACCGGGAAAAGTAGAGCTCACCCTCTTCACTTGCCATCTGTCAAAGATCATTGTTTTCCTTTGCTTGATATCAACTATCTCGAAAGCTGTTTTATATATTTTGTCAATTTTGCAATTGTTTCAGTCAGTGACAACTCGCTCCTATTATGCCATTTCGGCTGGAAGCTTTTTCCCTATTCTTAAAACTACTGCTGCTGTATACTTTAAGGGAGTTTACAAATACCACAGGGATGCTCCTTTTCGGCTTACCTGACATTTCCCAAACCTGGGTAATGTTCCTGAACACTTGGCAAAGATTCATGAGAAGAAGTTGGCAGGTGGTGTAGAATTGCTCTGTGCCAAGGCTCGACTCTTATGCAAAATCACACCCAGCCATTAAAGTTTGTTAAAATTTTTATGCTGAATCCATAATCTATGTTGTTTAGCTTTTCCTCCTCTCATTCTATCAGGGGATAAAAGCAGGTATGGGTCTCTTTTTTCCTATAAAGGTCTAAGCACTTTCTAGTGTTAAGTTCATTTTGGTTTCTTTGCACGCTCAGTTCTCTGATGAGTTTGGAAAAAATAAAGACTTTGTAACATTTCTAACTAGTGTTGGTATTAGTAAAAGCCATTTTATTTTAAGAAGTTTCTCTAACCTATTCAAAAGGGATTTGTTTCTTGTAACCTATGTTTTTATTGAGGTTTATTATTATTATTATTTTTTGCAATATATCCTCTCAATGATTCCTTTGGTGAGAGCCTAAGGAAGGTTATCTATAGATATCTGTTAATGTCTGTAATTTACTTTGCCTTTGAGTAATATTTTCATTACTAAGTGTATTTAATAAAATGTTAAAAGCTAGTTCCCATGAGAGCAAAATGTACTATTCAGTTGTCTCCTGGTATTTTTTTGCTACTCAGAAGATGTCTAATGTGAACCAAATATTCTTCTGAAGATATCTGTCATCTTTTCCTCTGGTAGCTTTTGTGTCTTTATACACAAAGTCTGTTGTTTTGCTATAGTACATTTAAGTTTGTATATATTTTAATTTAACCATCCTAATATGTAGAGTATAACTATATATTAGTTTATTTTTGATACTGGGAAATCTTCAGCAATTATTTTTTCACATATTTCTTTTGTCCATATTTTGATTGTTTCTAATCATTTTTATGCTAGAATATATAATCTTAACTTCTCATTCATATGGTTTGTTTATACATCTGAACTGACTGAATTCTCAGTAGTATCTTTCATTTTCCAATTTACCAATTTGTCTTTTGATACTATTACATATTTACAGTTCTGTGATTATGTTTTTTCAATAATTAACTTAATTCTTATTTTTCTTAACTATGTAATAGTAGCCTTTATTTAATAACTTCTTTGTTTTCAATATAAGCTATGACCTAATTATTCCCTCTGAAAAATTTATAACACATTTACAGTAGTTCCCCATTTATTTTATAATTTTTGCTTTCTGCTGTTTCAATTACCCATTGTCAAATACAGTCCAAAACAAATGGAATATTTCAAAAATAAACAATTCATACATTTTAAGTTTCACAGTGTTGTGCATGACATGACAAAAATTTCACACTTTCCTGCTTCATTCCATCTAGAATGTGAATCCTCCTTTTTTCCAGAGTCTCCATCCTGTAGATGCTGTATGCCAATTAGTCTCAGGAGCCATCTTGGTTTTCAGGTTGACTGTTCAAGTATCACAGTGCTGTGTTCAAGTAACCCTTATTTTACTTCATAATAGCCCAAAAGCACAAGAGGAGTGGTGGCAGCAATTTGAGTATGCCAAAGAGAAGTCATCATGTATTTCTTATAGCTAAAAAGGTAAAAGCTCTCTATTTGATAAGGAAAAAACAAATTATATGCTGTTGTTGCTAAAATTTATGGTAACTTGAATGAATCTTCTATGCATGAAATTGTAAAGAAGATAAGAAATTCATGGTAGTTTAGCTGTCAAACTTCAAATCACAAAAGTGATGATCACAGTATGTAATAGTGCTAAGTTAAATTGGAAAAGTCATTACATTTGTGAGTGGAAGACATGAAGAGAAATGTGTTCCAATTAATGGCAATCAGTTTGATACTGTGGCTTTGGGCATCCACTGGGGGTCTTGGAACATATCCCCCCAGATAATGGGGAACAACTGAAGCTTAATAAATTTTACATTATTTCATGACACTAATTTTTTTTTTTTTTTAGAAGGAGAAAGAGAGAGGGGAAGTTATTTTTATTTATTTTTTTTTAAGACAGAAGTAGAATAAAAGAGAAAAAAGGAAGAAAGAGAAAGAGGGAGAGAGAACGAGAATCTTGCTCTATTGCTCAGGATTTCATTTAAATCTGTGAAATGCTTATGCAAACTAAAAAGTGATTTATTTCCTATTGTGTGATCACTTTTAGAATAGGTATGATATAATATTGAAAAAAATATATGTTTTGTGGATATGGGGTGGTAGGTTCTGTAAATATTTATTAAGTTTGCTTGTTCCAGGTCTGAGTT